>VZQC01012951.1:3787131-3843207 GCA_009823505.1 Rhizomys pruinosus
GGGGGGGGGCTGTAGAAATTAGACCTTCTAGGACAAGGACAGCAGTTATGTAGCTGATAGTTATGAATTCATATAGCATTGTTTGGGAGAAAAAAGATAAAATAGAGGCATAGTGAAAAGAACTAGATCAGATCTGGTTTATCTGGCACAGAGGTTCCTTGGGTGAAACAAAGAATGTAGATATGTGAGGATTTCCCAGATCAGAGGTAGTGGGGAGGATTTGGGCTGGGTAGTTTGGAATGTCCTGAGATAATTAGAGAAATTTGTTGTGGATGATTTAAGTTCTGGGCTTGTGAGGGCCACCTCCTTATCCTTGGTTATTTTGTCCAGGCATATTCGGTATCAGTAAAGATGTTAATTTGTTTTTCTTTTGTTAGGGTCAAAGCTCCCCTGAGAGCTGCTAGCTCTGCTTGCTGAGAGGTGGTGCTGGGCGAGGTCCTGAGCTCCTCCTATTAGGGTATAGGTAGGGCTTTTTGTATTTCTCTGCAGGGGAGCAGTGGCTTTTCTACTTATTCCTTGGAGAGCAAAAAAAATTCGAGCTCCCATCAGTAAACCAGCCTGTGCTTTGGGGTATGGGATTGTCATAGATGTGAGAGAAAAGGTTAGGGTGAGGTCAGAGGTCTGGGGACAGGAGTGGGAGGCTAGAACTGTTTGATGCCAGAGAGGGTGTTGGGGAGGTTCAGAGGTGGAGCAGGCTGAAAAGGTAGAATGTAAGGGCTGCGATTGGGGTGAATGGTGACACTACAGCAATAGTCTGGACACTAATTTGATCAACTTGATTGAACATACAAGCACCGCCCCCCCCCCCTGCTGGATGGTAGGACCCATGGGCTGTGTAGGTTTGGGCACAACAGCCTGCAAATTGGTTTTACATGAAGGATGCTTGTACTCATAAATTATCACTTATTGCTAAAAAATGAAAAAAAAAAAGATGCAGGACAGTTATAGCAGAATGCATGATCTGGGATGGGGTGGGGTGGGGGAAGGGAAAGGGAAATATGCTTGAACTGAATTGGAAAATGATGTATGAAATACACAAAGCATCAATTAAAAAAAGAAAAGAAAAGTACTGTTTGGATCTAGGAGGAAAGCGTGAAGGTTTTGTACTTGAGATGGGGGCAGAGAAAGAAATGCCTTGTGGCTCAAGAGATCTTTGAGCAAGTATGTGGTTAGAATCTACAGTGGCCTGTGGTGAGAATTATTTTTAGCTTTAGGAATGTGTAGAACAGATGCCACCAAAGTTTGTGAACATGGGCGGCATGGAACAGGGATGGAACATAGAGTATAAGGGTTAGGACCACTGGGAAAGTGGGGACAATGGTTTCATTAATTTTTTGGAGGTCTTGGACCAGGCAGAAAGTTCCATTGGGTTTTTTAGTTCCCTGGATGGGCATATTGTTGGGTGAGTTGGTATGGATTAGTAACCCTGCTTTTAGAAGGCTGTGGGTGAGAGGCTTATGGCCCCTCCAGGTTTGGGGAGGGAGTGGCTACTGCTCTTGGACTGCAAAGGATAGGGGGTCCTTTAATGATACAGGGACTGGGGAGTGATGTCATGCTTCTGATAGGTTTGTAATGTCCCATACCTGGGAATATACATTAGGTAATATTGGATGGGGGTGAGGGCATTTGAGACTGAAGTTTGGGCAAGGGATGGCCCATCACTTGAGTCCAGGCATAGAAGGAAACCAGAGGTTGTTTCTAAGGGGGGAGATATGAACAGAAGTTTTTAACTTGGTGAAACATTCTCTCCCCATTAGGGGCTCAGGGTATCTAGACAGTGAGGAAATAAGAAAAAGATGCCAAATTGGCAGGGGAGTGGAGGAGTTCGTCTACATCTTATGGGGGCCCCAGAGATCCCAGTTAGTGTAAATGGGGATGGACATGTTGCTCCATACCATTCTGTTAATAACGAGAATGAGGCCCCACTGTCCAAGGTAAAGGTTATTCTTTTATTGGACACTGTTCCCACAACCCTGAGCTCTGACTAACCATGTATGGCTTGAGGCAAAGAACTTGGGAACCCTCATTCCAGCAGTGTCGTGTGTCAGTGAGAATGGGAATCGATGCCAAGGGAGGTCCCTGTGGACCCCCTAGGGAAGTTCCATTTACAGTGTCCTCTTTGTCTACAGTTGGGACAGGCACTTTGAGGAACTTGAAGGTTAGGGCATTTGCTTGCCCAATGCCCTATCTGGGCGCACCTGAAGCAGCACCCCGGTGATGGTTTCTGTGTGAGACCCAGGGAGGGAAGTGTTGTCAGCAGAGGCTAAGAACTAGAAGAGAGCACATTGGGTTTTAGTCCTTTTCTGACGTGTGCAGGCATTGCACTATATGAGCGCTTCCATAAATGCATGCAATATACTTATAAATAAAAATAAAAAACATAAAGGGAGGAAATATTTAATCTGTCTCACAGTTCAGGTCTACCACGGTAGCGGGGGAGGTAGAGCAAAGCAGCGCACTTCATGCCAACCACAGTGCAGAGAGAGAGAGGGCGGGCAAACCACTGTGCTTTGCTTTCTCCTCTTTCCCCTTCTATTCTGGGCAAACCCAGCCTATGGGATGCTCCACCCACTTTCAAGGCAGCTGTTTGTGAATCCTCTCTGGAAACTCCCTCTGACACACTCTGGTGTGCTACACTGATCTCCTAGGTGCTTCTCCACACACTGAAGTTCACCATTAAGATGAGCTGTAATGGGAGGGATTCATCACCCATAATTCATCACTGTGGTCCTTTCTGAAATCCTTCCCCACTGTTCTCCAGTAACTTTGTTCCACACTTTGAAGTTCCTCCCTCAGTCTTTGCTTTTCAGTCCTTTCCATAGGGAAAGTCAGAGCTCCCCTGACAGCATAACATCTGTTTTTTTTTGTTTGTTTGTTTGTGGGGGGGGGTCTTTTTGAGACAGGGTCTTCCTGTAGCCCCAGCTGTCCTGGAACTCACTTTGTAAACCAGGCTGGACTTGAACTCACAAAGATCCGCCTGCCTCTGCCTCCCAAGTGCTAGGATTAAAGGAGTACACCACCACGTCCGGCAGGAATTCCATTTTTCAAACCAAAACTGATCACGCAGCTAGAGCAAGGCAGAGACATGGAGAGAGGAAAGAAAGCATCCCCAGGCTGTCTGTGCAGGTGAGTGGGAAAGTTCTGGGAAATGGGACCCAGGGCTGTCAGCAGCGCAGGGGCTGAGAGAGGAGGTGGTGACTAGGAGCTGCAGGGCAGCTCTTCCCTTGACCCATTGTCCCCCCTTCCAGGCCTTCCGGTTCCTGTAGGCGCTTTCCTGCTGTCTCTGTCTCCTCCTCCTGAGGCCTTGGTTTCTTTCTCTTGTGCAGTTTTTAGACAAGACGAGCAAGAAGATGGCAAAAACTGAGTGAGCTGAGAAAGCAAGGAAAGGCCAGTAAGAGGCAGCAAAGCTAGAATGCCAGTGGGGAGGACTGGGGTTTAACTCTGCAGGGCAGGCACTTAGCATGAACAGTCCCTGACTTCAGTGTCACTGTGTCAGAAAGAGAAAGAGAAAAAAGCTGTCTCACTTTTTTTACATCCAACTTTATCTGGGTACCACCTGCTGTAAACCTTAAGAGCAGTGGAAGGACACAGGACTCTAGAGTGGCTATTTTATTTTTGCAGCACTGTGCAGGGCACTGTCTGCTGTTTTGTCACCATGGCTCTGAGAAGTCACCTGTCCTTTCACCATTCTCAACCTGAATAGGATTCACACAGGCTACAGTCTCCCTCGCATTTTTGGCAGCAGCAGCTGGACTCTGCTGGGACTCCTAAGGACATTATTCTTTCACATGTTTTCATCTCCACATTATCCTTTCCTCCTAGAACTAGAAGTACATGTGTGTTCGTTTCTTCTGTGTTGTCCCATGGACTTTTGAGCCAGTCCATGTTCCTTCACCTGTACTGCATTTCCTCTTTGACAACTTCCTGCGTGTATAAAACGCATTCTGCTCACTGCGCCCCCCCCTTCTCTAGTCTTCCTCCACATCTTTTCTCTCTTTTCAGATTGGATGGCTTCTGTTGATTTGCCTTTGACTTTACTGTCTTCTCCAGTATACTGCGAAGCCCTTCACAGTGTATTTTTTATCAATATATATTCAGTTCTATTATTTCTAATTAGTTTCACAAAATGATTTTGTATTTTTGTGGAGGCATATTATGTGCTCATTAATTATAACCAAGTTTTCCTTTGTCTTCCCTAACAAAACGATCCAGGTACCTATAGATATAATATTAGTCAAACATTTTGAGAATAACACATATTACTCACTTCAACTTTTTTAATGTATGAAAGCATGTGTTTACATATATATGTATACATATATCCATACATTAAATTAAAATAAGTAATATATCTGTATATCCATGTTGATGTGAACATAAAAATGTATTATTACCTGTACTAGTAATTACATGTACAGTGATAAAAATTGGAGAATGTAGAGCAATATTGCTGCTGAGATTTATTTCTTCCTACTTTATATTGTTTTAAAATAGAAAAGTATAATAAAATTAATATGTACATTTTTATTTTTTATTTTTAAAATTCACTTGTCAATTGTGTTTAATGGTAAAAAAAAATACGTGTAAGATAGGGAAGGAAAAGAATGCATTTTTCTCATTTTCATTAAATTGAGTGTAGGAGGGCTACACTGATGTCTCAGTGGGGAAGAGCATGCTCTGCTGCTCCAGAGGACCTGAGTTTGGCTTCTAGCTGCCCATGTCTGGTGGCTTACAACAGCCGGTAAGTCCAGCTCCAGTTGTCCCTGATGTCTCCTTATGAACCTCTAGGAACCTGAATACAGGTGCAAACAGAGGAATGGACAGACACATACATAATTGTTTCTTAATTTTAAATAAATCTTTAAATTGAATTTAGGAACTTTAAATTAATCTTGACTTAGAAACAAGAAAATTTAGTGCAGCTACTGAGATACTTTTTCAAAAACTTTTTGTTGAGGCGGGGGGGTAGGGAAGGGGACATGGGTCTAGATTTGATTTGTAACATAATCTTGTATAAAAATATATATAAAACAATAAAAAACATGTTTAAAAATTTTTTTAATTGTTTTTTTTTTAACACAGGGTCTCCTTGTAGCCCCAGCTCCAAGGAGTAACTATGTAAGGTCTTCTGTATTGAACTGGTTTACATTTCAGAAACCACCTGTGGTGCTTCTTGGTGTGTAGTGATGTTCTAGTTTGCCTTCATTTGCTGTGACAAAACACTCTGACCAAAACCAATTTGGGGAAAAAAGGGTATATTTAGCTTACAACTCCTGGGCCACAGTTCAGCACTGAGGGAACCCAAGGTGGGAACTCAGGGCAGGACCCTGGAGGAAGGAGCTGAAGCACATACCATAGAGGAACACTGCTTACTGCCTTGTGGCCCTGGCCCATGCAGAGCCTGTTTTCTTATACAGAACAGAACATCCTGTCCAGCAGTGGCACTGGCCATAGTGTGCTGAGCCCTCCCACATCACTAAAGACTTGTCCACAGGCCAGTCCAATGCAGGCAATTCCCCAGTGGAGGCTTCCTCAACCCAGGTGTGTCAAGTTTGCATCTAAGTTTCTCCAGCACAATTGATCCTTGTCCACTTGACACACAAACATATCAATATTAAACCACAAGCTTTCCATTTTGTGTCCCCACATGTGATGCTAATATCACACCATGAAGTAGTACAACCTTAAAAGACCTACAGTCGGGGACTGGAGAGATGGCTCAGTGGTTAAGAGCACGGACTTCTCTTGCAGAGGACCCAGGTTCGATTTCCAGCATCCACAGGCTAAGAACCGCTTTTAAGCCGGGCATGGTGGCGCACCCCTTTAATCCTAGCACTCAGGAGGCAGAGGCAGGCAGATCTCTGTGATTTTGAGGCCAGCCTGTTATACAGAGTGAGATCCAGGCCAGGTGGGACTATAGGGAGACCCTGTCTCAAAAAGACAAAAAAAAAAAAAAAAGAAAAAAGAAAAGAAAACACCTACAGTCCTCAAAAAAATCTAAACACTTAAAAGTTTATACTCTTTTAAAAGTAGAATCCTGAATAAAATCCAAAACAAATACTGTCTTATTTCAAAATGGAAGGATCAGGCACACCTAAGGCAATGTACTTCTGGCAAATAGCTCAAGCCTGGACATCTGGGATTCACCCTTAATATTCTGGGTTTGGGCAGCTCCACTGCTCTGACTTTGAGATCCGCAGCACACACAGCTTGTCTCACAGGCCAGGCCAGCTCCACTGCATATGTGCTACTGCCCTTGGGCTCATCCCATGGTCCTGGCATCTCCAGAGACCTGGGGTCTCCACTGAAACTGACCTGGATCATAACTGTATTGGTCACTTTTCTGTTGCTGTGATAAAACCATCATGAACAAGGGACCTTATAAAAGGAAGAGTTTATTTGAGCTTACGATTGATGGTTCCAGGGAATTAAAGTTCATTGCGGCAGGGAGGCATGGTGGCTGGAGCTGGAGCAGAAAGCCAAGGTTCACATCTCACAATAAGCACTGTCAAGAGAGAGAGAGAGAGACTGGAGACCGCAAGGCTTGTTAAACTCACTAAGCCCGCCCCCAATGATGTACTTCCTCCAGCACGGCCACACCTTCCAAGACCTCCAAGAACAGTGCCACCAACTGGAGACAAAATGTCTGAATACTTAAAGCCTATGGGGGACACTCTCATTCAAACCACCACATTCACCATTAGGGTCTTCTGTTCTCTCCTTGTGCAGCACCTCAGATTTTCTTCATGACCCCTTAAATCCTGGAGGTTGTCACTGTAAGCAAGGCTACATTTTCTTTTTTTGTTGTTGTTGTTGTTTTTGTTTTTGTTTTTGTCTTTTTGAGACAGGGTCTCTCTGTAGCTCCAGCTGTCCTGGAACTCACTCTGTAGACCAGGCTGGCCTTGAAAAGGCTACATTTTCACCAATAGCTTCTCCTGGCCACTCACACTGCCAAGCCTCGGCTGTTCTCTATGACCCCTTCAAGATTTGAATGCCAGAACCTATAGGAGACTTTTACACATTATTATAAAGTCCTGCTTCTACCTTGATATGGAGGCCCAGGTCCTCTGTGGACCACACACAATAATGCTGGTATCTTTTTTTTTTTTTTTGTATGTGTATGAATATACTGTCTGCATGTAAGTTTGTGCACTCGTGTCATGCAATGCCTCGGAGGTCAGAAGAGGGTCTCGGATTCCCCTGGAACTGGAGTTCTCCTGGAATTGGAGTTACAGATGGTTCTTAGCCACCATGTGGGTGCTGGGGATTGAACCCAGGTCCTCTGCAAGAGCAGTTGGTGCTTTTAACCACTAGGCTATCTCTCCAGCCCTGATGCTGGTATCTTAACAGCTGATTTTTCAGGCCCCGGTAACCAGCATCAATTGTCCTAATAAAGGAAATTTGTCACTTCAGGTTCTGGGCTCTTTATTCACAGCTATTCTTCATCCGCAGCCAATTAGAAGCCATAGATTCTATCTCAACGTTCCAAACACTTCCACACCCTCTCTGAGACATCAAGGTCAGGTTTGTCATGGCAGTACCCCACAATCCTGGTACCAATTTCTGTTCTAGTTTTCCTTCATTTGCTGTGACAGAACACTCTAACGCAAACCATCTTGGGGAGGAAAGGTTTTATTCCCCTTACATCTCTTGGGCCATAGTTCATCACTGAGGCAGCCCAAGGTAGCAACAACCTGGAGCCAGGAGCCGAAGCACAGCCCATGGAGGAATGCTACTTACTAGCTTGTTCCCCTGGCCTGTGCTCAGCCTGCTTTCTTATACAATACCAAGCACGCTGGCCAGGGATTCCAGTTCCCACAGTGGGCTGTGCCTTCCCACATCATTCAGAAGTCAAGAAGGTCCACCATAGACTTTGACAGGCCAGTCCAATGGAGGAAGTTTTCCAGTTGAGGCTCCCACAACCCAGGTTACTCAAGTGGACAACTAAAGATGTCCAGCATGAGTGAATGTCTAGATTTAACAGGAGCTGTGAGATGTATGGAGGGACAGGAATGGAAGACATGTGTGGAGGTCTTGGTGTGGTGGCACAGTCTTCAGCATTTTGTTTTTTTTTGGTTTGGTTTTGTTTGTTTTTATTAGTTTTATTGATGCTTTGTGCATTTCATAACATTTTTTCCAATTCAGTTCAGGCTTATATTCCCTTTCCCTCCCCCCCACCCCCCACCCCATCCCAGTCATGCATTCTGCCATAACTGTCCTGCATCTTTCTCTCAGTTTTTTTTTTTTTTTTCATTTTTAGCTATAAGTGATAATCCATGAGTACAAGCATCCTTCATGCAAAACCTATCTCAGGCTGTTGTGCCCAAACACCTACAGCCCCACCATCCAGTGGGGGGTGACAGGTTGTTTTGTTTCAAATCAAGTTGATCAAATGAGTGTCCAGACTACATTGCTGTAGTTTCACCATTCACCCCAATCGCAGCCCTTACATTTACCACGCCCCTCTTCCGCAAGTTGTTCCTCTAGCTAGAAAAGGGGCAAGGTGGATGAGAGGTAAAACAGTCCACTCTCTTGGAGCTGTTGACTTGGACTCTGGTCAATTCTGGCTGTTTCCTTTCATGGGCTGACAGTTTGTCCAGGAATAACCTTTCGATCCTACTAATGAAGAACAAGCAATTAGATATATAGGTATTTAAGCAGCACTAATAGTTATGGTAGGTTACTTTAGCATAGACACATGTTTGGATATGTTATCCATGAATTACAATTTTCCCCCCTGTTAAATATGACAGGGTCTTACTATGGCTTATAACATCTCTAACTCTGTAGAGGATGTAAGCTTGTGGCAATCAGCCATGGGTTATTTCTCCAAGGGGAGAGCCAATAGCCAATTAGATTTGGATATACAGGCACATGGCTGCCTCTGCTGCACAGTATTTCCAGGCAGGTGAGGTGTAGCTGGTGCTGACGGTGGAGTCTTGCTTGACTCAGGAGACCCATATTTGCTTTATTGGTTTAGTGGCCTTTGGTAACACTCTCTGGCATTCCAGAGGCCATCTGTACACTTGCATGTGTGGTCTCAATACATCCCTCCCATGTTAACGTCAGGTCTTCGCAGCAGGGTCTTATTGCCTCTCCTCCTGTAGGTATCCCAACTTAGAGGCAAGGAGCCCTTACCTTTTGTGGGGCCTTGGATCCCCTGGCCAACATCCCCCCTGGTAGAACAATCCATTGCTGATGTCAGAGCTCCTGTATTAATATATTTTTGCCTGAGTGCATAGCCCTAGGACTTTAGTATATTTGGTTCTGAACTGAGAGTAATCCCTTCCACAGTTCCCATGTCTAGTAGTCAATTAAAGAAAGCAGTTTTACGGTTTTATAAGAGATTACCTTTAAATATTTGTCTCCAATTTACAGTTGGGGAGCGACCTCATCATTGTCATATTTCTCTTGTTCTATGGGTGGGAAGGCAGGAAGTCTCTCTCATAAGAACCTTTGTGCCACCTAGAAGGTAAGTTTCATTAGGACTCATAACTAGTTGTTTCATGTAGGATCCACAGAGGGGTTCGATGTTTATGGCAATCTGAGGCTTTTCTTCCTTTGAATGTTCAGACGGGTCAGCCTTTCCGTTGTCTCTTTTTGGTACATCCTACTCAATGCAAACCTGTATCTTTTCTTTCTCAGCCATTAAGTTGGTGACGTTTTGTCCTGTTGGAACAAACAAATCTTTTCCCATAGTTAGTTTTTTGAAGAGCAGGCTCAAGTCTAGCATGAGATTATGTGGATTGTTTAGCTGTCCCTGCCAGGACTCCATTCTGACTCCTGCTTTCCTCTGCAGCAGATCCAAACCCGGAACTCCACTCTGGTCCTTCCTGCCCTCTGGATTTGTCCAGTCAGAAGTTCCCTGAGCAACACCTGTCACACGATCCCATGCGAAGTGGTCAGAGCCCCCGGATCTTCACAGGCCTGTGTGCAGATAGTCGTGTTGACCCAGGGGACTGTCTGGGTCCCCAGGAGAAGCAGCAGCAAGCCTCTGATGGGAGCTCCTGGACAGAGAAAGCAGGAGGCGGAGGGAGAGAAGACAGCAGGCCTTCATCTGGAAGGACAAAGAAAAGGAGTGTGGGAGCCTTGTCCAGGCCCCTGCAGAGGCAGCAGGTCAGCTCTCAGAATGGCGGCCCAGGAGTGGAGCTGGAGGCCAGCCCAGCTCGAGTTAGGAGTTCTGAAGAAACAGAAGAGTCCCTAAAGCAAAAAGAGGTGTTGGGATTTGGAAGTGTGAACTGTACAGAGTGTGGAGTGTGCTTCCAGAACATGACAAACCTGCTTAGTCACCAGAGGATCCATTCAGGAGTGAAGTTGCATGTGTGTGAGGTGTGTAAGAAGGGCTTCAATCTAAAGAAGTGCCTTACCAGACACAAGAAGTCATATTCTGGGGAGAAATCCTTTCTGTGCAGGGAGTGTGGTCAAGGCTTCATCCAGAAGTCAGAATGCATCATTCATGAGAGAATCCACTCAGGTGAGAAGCCTTACAACTGGAGTGAGTGTGGGCAAGGCTTTAACTAGAAGTCACAGCTCATCATCCACCAGAGGACCCACACTGGGGAGAAGCCACATTATGTGGTGTGTGTATGGACAAGGCTTTAGTAAGAAGTTCCACCTCAGCAGACACCAGAACACTTACACAGGAGAGAAGCCTATTGTGTGCAAGGATTTTGGCCAAGGCGTTATCCACAAGTCACACCTCACCTTACATCAGATGACACACAAGGGAAGGAGCCTTATGTGGGCCAGACCTGTGGGTCTGAGAGTCTCTCCTCAGTAGACACAGGAAGATGAAGTGTGTCCACCACAAACTGCCCTTCCAGCCTGCCTCTGCAGTCTGCTTGGAGCATCTTCTGACCTGTCATTTGAAAATGAAGATGATAGAAAGAACTCATTCAGAATCCTTACACTTCCATGAAGTGGGAAAATGCATCTCATAAGTGATCAATGGACATTAGCTTAGTTTGCTTCCTTTCCAGTCAGTTCCATGTTCTGTGGCTTTTGCTGTAGTAAATTTTGCTTCTTTACAAATCTGGAACCTAAGCCGTGTGCCTCATTCCTTGACAGGACTGGAAGAATGACCTAGATATCTTGAACTCTTAAGTCCACTGTTCCACAAGAATTCATTGCTTGGAAGATCTTAGCCTGAGTCAGTCATGTTTTTATTTAAAAGTCTGGTCCTTTGCGTGGTGGAGTGTGTCTAGGAAATATCTTCTGAGATTGCAGGTACAAGGAGAGATCCAGAAAACAAGGCCCCAGTGCGGTTTTATCTGCAGCTGTCCTCTTCCTGTGTCTCCTCTTCCTGTGTCTTCTGTGACTGCTCCCCTCCTGCTTTTCCCTCAGCCTTCAGATGTCCATACCGTTACCTTTTCTGAATCATCTCCAACACCTTTGTTGTCTTCTTCAGGCTTTGGCCCCTTTTCCTGCCATCTTGGGCCCTTCTCACCAAAACATTGTTCCTGACACTCCCTTCCCACAGTTTGGTCATTCAGCTATGACCATGCAATTCTTGAGTCTCATCACTTGGGCTCTCTGGCCTACCTTTATCACAGCACCAAGAATGCGAATAATACCTAGTCACCCTGTTATGTCACATCATCAGCACTCTCATAAGTCCAGGACGATAAGGATGAAACTCAGCGGCACAATTCCACACCTGTCCTGCAATAGCAGTTTACACATGCTCCTCAGCATCCCATCCCAGGACTCTTTCCTTCCTGGCTCCCTCTTCCCTGGTCTAAGCTCCGCTAGCCCCCAACCTCCTTACTTCTCCGAAGATGCAGCAATAGAGATATGTTCCTGTATTTGAAGATTCTTTGCTGTATCTCCTTAGTTGTGTCTTGTCCAAAGTGGTTTTGCTCAAAGAAGTAGCCTTTAAGATAAATATCATTCCAAGGACATACCAGTAAGACTCCTTTAAAAAAATTTTTTTTTATGTGTATGAGTGTACCGTCTGCATGTAGGTTTGTGCACCCATGTCATGCAGTGCCGTGGAGGTCAAAAGAGGGCATCAGATTCCCCTGGAACTGGAGTTAAAGAAGGTTCTCAGCTGCCATGTGGGTGCTGGGAATTGAACCCCGGTCCTCTGCAAGAGCAGTCAGTGCTTTTCACCACTAGGCCATCTCTCCAGCCCCCAGTAAGACTCTTAAGGCTTACAAAGCTTATTTGTGTGGTGCAGAAATGTCGTTGTAGTCGTTGTTCAATGTCTTTGAGTCACCCATGACCAAATTCCACATGCTGTCCTTCCCTTCTTGGCTCAGCTCCAGGACTTGTCTCCTGCCTGTAGGCCGACAGTCTCTAGGCTTAGCTCCCACAAGAAGGGGGGAGGCAAAACCACATGAGATCGCCAGTGGAAATGAACGAACTCACACATATGTGGAGAGCCAGGGAGGATAGGAACTCCCCTTATCTTTTGTCAGTGAGGTCTATATATTCAAGACTACTGTGCTTTGGGCAAGGAAGTGGGGAGCAGGTGGAAGGGAGGGGTGAGCCACCTTGATTCTAATGTGGGGGGGGCACAGAGCTCCAGTTTGTGCAATGGGTAACTAGAGGTGTGACATTTTGCTCAATGCCTCAAGGGAAGGGGCCTGGCGAAGCAAGAGTCATTGTAATATCCTGAATCTTTGTGCTACAGATAACTCTGAATGCCCACAGAGATATCAGATAACTGGAGATCTCCCGGGACAGGTCTTATAAGTTCTTGCTTCAAGCCACACACAAAGTTTCATCCCCACAACCCATCCTTTGTTTTTTAATTAAAATGGAGCAGTAATGTCAAAGTCCTCTAGGGAGTCCCCTGGGATGGCCTGGTATTGGACTAGAACAGCCTTGGCCACAACCTCAGTGAGTGTATTGATTGGTTTTTTATAAACGGGAGGACACAGGGTGCAATGGTCAGGAGGACTTCTAGGGTGAAAATGGGTCCCCGTAACCAGGAAATTAGGGGGTTGGAAAACCATGGGACAGAAACTTGTGGGGAGTACCTGTGGTGGTTTGAATGAGTGTCCCCCATAGGCTTTAAGTATTCAGACATTTGTCTCCAGTTGGTGGCACTGTTTTTGGAGGTCTTAGAAGGTGTGGCCGTGCTAGAGGAAGTATGTCACTCAGGGCAGGCTTAGTGAGTTTAACAAGCCTTGTGGTCTCCAGTTTCTCTCTCTCTCTCTCTCTCTCTCTCTCTCTCTCTCTCTCTCTCTCTCTCTCTACGTGTGTGTCGTGTGTGTGTGTGTGTGTGTGTTGTGTGTGTGTTGTGTATTTTTTCCCTCTCTGGGCTTTTTTTATCCATGCTGGAGCTTTCTGATTTACCTTTTTCTAGAGTGAGACAGGGGTATGTTACACTTCTCATTTTTGTAACTCCCACACTGTATATAGTCACTTTTCATGTTGCTGTGATAGAAATACCAATGATCCAAGGGAAACTTATAAAAGAAGATCCTTATCTGAGCTTAAGGTTGCAGGGGCATCAGAGTCCATCACGGGGGGCCAGACATGGTGTGGCAGGAGTGAGGCGCAGAGCGGAGCAGAGAAAAGAACAGAGGTTCACATCTTCAAGGAGACATGGGAAGCAGAGAGTGATCTGGAGATTGGGAAGGCTTTAAGAATTCTCCGAACCCAGACCCAGTGCCTTGCTCCCTCCACAAGGCCGAGCTCTTCTAAGACCTTCTCACAACAGACCGCCATCGTGGATGACAAAATTTCTGAGTTCTTGAAGTCTATGGGTGACGATTTCTATTCAAGACCACCACAGATACTTAAAGAGTGAAAACAGCTTTGTGACTTGTGGAGAAGCCTCAGCTGTTAAAGAGCACTGGCTGCTCTTGCAGAAGATGCAGGTACGGTAACCAGCTCATAACAAACAGCCGTCTGCAATTCCAGTTCCAGGGATCCAACCATGGCCTTTTCTGACCTGTGCAGCATTGCACTTCATCGATCACTTCACACATGCAATGCCAAACAAACTCATAAAATAAGTAATTAAAAACTTAGGGCTGGAGAGATGGCTAGCGGTTAAGAGCAGCCGACCGCTCTTACAGGGACCCGGGTTCGATCCCCAGCACACACATGGCGGCCGAGAACCGTTGAAAACTCCAATTCCAGGAGAAGTCCAGTTCCAGGGGAATCCGAGACCCTCTTCTGACCTCCGTGGCATGCACGACACGGGTGCACAGACCTACACGCAAAACAGTACTTCATACACATACGAACATAAATAAAAAATTAAAAAAAATAAAAATAAAAAAATAAAAAAACTTAAAAGGAGGAAATATTTCATCTTTCTCACAGTTCAGGGTCCTCCACTGGTAGCGGGGGAGGTAGAGCAAAGCAAGCGCACTTCATGCCAACCACAGTGCAGAGAGAGGGAGGGCGGGAAACCAACCCTTGCTTTGCTTTCTCCTCTTCCCCTTATTCTGGACAGACCAGGCTAATGGGATGCTCCACCCACTTTCAAGGTCAGCTGTCTTGAAAGTCCTCTCTGTGAAACTCCCTCTGACACACTCAGGTGTGCTACACTGATCTCCTAGGTGCTTCTCCACACACTGAAGTTCCCCATTAAGATGAGCTGTTAATGGGAAGGATCCATCACTGTGGTCCTTTCTGAATTCCTTCCCCACTGCTCTCCAGTAACTTGTTCCACCCTTTGAAGTTCCTCAGTCTTTGCTTTTCAAGTCCTTTCCATCCGCAACGTCAGAGCTCCCCTGACAGCATAAACTTTAACAGCCATCCGTTTTCTTTTCTGGTGAGTCAGGATCCATTCTCCAAAACCAAAACTGATACGCAGCTAGAGCAAGGTGAAGAACATGGAGAGAGGAAAGGAAAGAGAACGAAAGTCCCCAGGCTGTCTGTGCAGGTGAGTGGGAAAGGTCTGGGAAATGGGACCCAGGGCTGTCAGCAGCGCAGGGGCTGAGAGAGGAGGTGGTGACTAGGAGCTGCAGGGCAGCTCTCCCTTGACCCTGTCCCCCCTTCCAGGCTTCCGGTTCCTGTAGGCTGCTTTCCTGTCTGTCTCTGTCTCCTCCTCCTTGAGGCCTTGGTTTCTTTGTCCTTGTGCAGTTTTTAGACAAGAGAGCAAGAAGATGGCAAAAACTGAGTGAGCTGAGAAAGCAAGGAAAGGCCAGTGAGAGGCAGCAAAGCTAGAATGCCAGTTGGGAGGACGGGGGTTTAACTCTGCAGGGCAGGCACTTAGCATGAACAGTCCCTGACTTCAGTGTCACTGTGTCAGAAAGAGAGAAGAGAGAAAAAAAGCAAAAGACAGTTGAGAAAATTGAAATGGAATTATGAAGAAATGGAGCTAGAACTTGATTGTTGATAGGAGATAGGAAGAAACTAGCTCAGTTGCCATAACAAAATGCCCCAAATCACATGGCTTAACAGAAGTTTATTTTCTCATAGTTTAGGAAATTCAGGGTCGAGGTGTCAGCAGGCTTGCCTGGTCCGTGACATCACTCTTGGGCCTAGAGTGACCAGGCCTCTTGTGAGGTAATGAATATAAATGAGTTTGACTTCAGTATTTTACAGTGTATGTGTGTGTCAAAACATGTTAATCACAATGATTGCTTTTTTTTTTTGAGACAGGGTCTCCTTATAGCTCCAGCTGGCCTGGCCTGGAACTCACTCTGTAGACCAGGCTGGCTTTGAACTCAACAGAGATCCCCCACCTCTGCCTCCCAAGTGCTAGGATTAAAGGCATGGGCCACCATGCCCAGCTTAAAGTTTTAACAAAATGATTATTCTCATGAGCTCTAGTGTTGATGTTCAAGATTGCCTGAAACTTGGGCCTTTACTTTGTATAAAGGAGCTATAGATTCGCATAATTTCTGGCACTATTTGCAAATTAGGATCTGTAGGACACATGTCTACATTCTGCTAACTATGCACATTCATGAGTGCAACTTTAGCATATCTGAGCTCTATAATTTTATTTATTTATTTATTTATTTTATTTATTTATTTTTTTTATTTTTTGTCTTTGAGACAGGGTCTCCCTGTAGCCCCAGCTGTCCTGGAACTCACTCTGTAGACCAGGCTGGCCTTGAACTCACAAAGATCCGCCTGCCTCTGCCTCCTGAGTGCTAGGATTAAAGGCGGGCCACACCACGCCCGGCAATTTTATTATTTTTTATTGTATATGATGTACCTTCTGCATGTAGGTTGTGACCGTGTCATGCAATGCCATGGAGGTCAGAAGAGGGTGTCATGATTCCCCTGAAACTGGAGTTAAAGACGGTCTCATACGCCATGTGGGTGCTGGGGATTGAACCTGGGTCCTCTGCAAGAGCAGTTGGCGCTCTTAACCGCTAGGCCATCTCTCCAGCCTCAAGCCAGCTTTCTTATATACTACAAAACAATCTGCCAGGGATTCTAATGCCCACAGTGGGCTGGGCCATCCCACATCACTCAATAGTCAAGAAGATGCACCACAGACTTGGCCACTGGCCAGTCCAATGGAAGAAATTCCCCAGTTGAGGCTCCCTCAACACAGGTGAGTCAAGTGGACAACTAAAGCCATTCTAGGCAAAACCTTGTAAAACCCTCTGCGTTTTGAAGAGCAGGCTCAAGTCTAGCATGAGATTATGTGGATTGTTTAGCTGTCCCTGCCAGGACTCCATTCTGACTCCTGCTTTCCTCTGCAGCAGATCCAAACCCGGAACTCCACTCTGGTCCTTCCTGCCCTCTGGATTTGTCCAGTCAGAAGTTCCCTGAGCAACACCTGTCACATGATCCCGAGGAAAGTAGTCAGATCCCCCGTATCTTCACAGGCCTGTGTGCAGATAGTCGTGTTGACCCAGGGGACTGTCTGGGTCCCCAGGAGAAGCAGCAGCAAGCCTCTGATGGGAGCTCCTGGACAGAGAAAGCAGGAGGCGGAGGGAGAGAAGACAGCAGGCCTTCATCTGGAAGGACAAAGAAAAGGAGTTTGGGAGCCTTGTCCAGACTCCTGCAGAGGCAGCAGGTCAGCTCTCAGAATGGCGGCCCAGGAGTGGAGCTGGAGGCCAGCCCAGCTCGAGTTAGGAGCCCTAAGGAAACAGAAGAGTCCCTGAAGCAAAAAGAGGTGTTGGGATTTGGAACTGTGAACTGTGCAGAGTGTGGAATGGGCTTCCAAAACATGACAAACCTGCTTAGTCACCAGAGGATCCATTCAGGAGCGAAGCTGCATGTCTGTGAGTTGTGTAAGAAGGGCTTCAGTCTAAAGCCGAACCTTCCCAGACTCCAGAAGACATATTCTAGGAAGACACCCTTCGTGTACAGGGAGTGTGGGGACAGCTTTAACTGGAAGTCAGAATTCATCATTCATGAGAGGATGCACTCAGGTGAAAAGCCTTACATGTGCAGTGAGTGTGGTCCAGGCTTTAACCAAAAGTCAACGGTCATTGGTAATGAGGGAATACACACACGGGAGAAGCCTGGCACATTCAGTGAGTGTGGCCAAGACCTCATCCAGAAGTCAGCACTTATCACTCATGAGAGGACACACTCAGATGAGAAATCTTACATGTGCAATGAGTGTGGTCAAGGCTTCAGTCACCAAACACACCTCATCACACACCAGAGGACACATTCCCGATATACATGCCGAGACTGTGGGCAGGGCTTCAAGCAGAAGTCAATCCTCATTGCACACCAGAGGACACACTTATGGAAAAAGAAGCCTTACAAGTGCAGTAAGTGTGTGCGTGGCTTTAACCAGAAGACAACACTCATCATTCATCGGATGACACACTCAGCTGAGAAGCCTTACAAGTGCAGTGAGTGTGGGCGAGGCTTTAACCAGAAGACAACACTCATCATTCATGAGAGGACACACTCAGCTGAGAAGCCTTACAAGTGCAGTGAGTGTGGGCGAGGCTTTAAGTTGAAGTCAACACTCAACATTCATGAGAGGACACACCCAGGGGAGAAGCCATACATGTGCAGTGAGTGTGGGCGAGGCTTTAACTGGAAGTCCCAGCTCGTGATTCATGAGAGGACACACTCAGGTGAGAAGCCTTACAAGTGCCCAGACTGTGGGCAAGGCTTCAGCTATAAGTCAAGTCTCATTTCACACCAGAGGACACACTCAGGTGAGAAGCCTTATAAGTGCAGAGAGTGTGGGCGATGCTTCAGCAGGCAGTCTAACCTCATCACACACCAGAGGATACACTCAGGAGAGAAGCCCTATGTATGCCGAGACTGTGGGCGAGGCTTCACCCAGAAGATAGCCCTCGTTCAACACCAAAGGACCCACTCAGGTGAGAAGCCTTACAAGTGCAGTGAGTGTGGGCGAGACTTTAACCGGCAGTCGACACTCATCGTTCATGAGAGGGCACACACAGGTGAGAAGCCTTACAAGTGCAGTGAGTGCGGGCGAAGCTTTAACCGGAAGTCAACACTCATTGTTCATGAGAGGATACACACAGGTGAGAGGCCTTACAAGTGCAGTGAGTGTGGGCGAGGCTTCATCGACCACACAGTCCTCAGCAAACACTTGAGGATGCACTCAGAACAAAAGCCCTATGCGTGCAGATACTGTGGGCCAGAATCCCACAGCTGTCCTGCAATAGCAGTTTAGGAATTCGAGTTAAGCTCCTCAGTGTCCCATCCCAGGACTGAGTGTCCTAGCTCGCCCTCCCGTTCTCTGGTCTAAGCTTCTCAACCTGGTTAGTTCTCTGAAGATGCAGTGATCGAGATTTGTTCTGGCATTTGAAGATTCTTCGCTGTATCTCCTTAGATTTATCCTAGTCCAAAGTGGCTTTCCTCAAAGAACAGCCTTGAAGATAAAGATCATCACAAGCACATACCTGTAAGACTCATAAGGCTGTAGAAATCTTATGTGTGTGGTGCAGAAAGTACTCAAAATGGTTTGAATGAATATTAAGGCTATCATCCCATAGATTTTTTTTTTTTTTTTTTTTTTGTCTTTTGAGACAAGGTCTCCCTTTAGTCCCAGCTGGCCTGGAGCTCTCTATGTAGATCGGGCTGGCCTTGAACTCACAGAGATCCACCTGCCTCTTCCTCTGCCTCCCAAGTGCTAGGATTAAAGGCCTGCACTACCACGCCTGGCGTTCTTTTTTCTTTATGAGTCAGAGTCTACTATGTAGCCCTGGATGACCAGGAACTCACAGAGATCTCACAGCGATCTGCCTTTCTCTGCCCCGTGAGGCCTGGAATCTGGAATTGAATTAAATGCCTGTTCCTCTACACCAGGCTGCCATAACATTTGGCAGAGGGTTGACTTGATTTTGGTGGAAGGGATTTTATCTAATAGAATGAAATTCAGGTGGAATCAAAGTAAACCCCTAGAAGCAGCAGCATGATTGAAAAACATTTTTTATAAAACCCTGCGTTTCAAGGCTGGAGAGATAGCCTAGTGGTTAAGAGCGCCGACTGCTCTTGCAGAGGACCCAGGTTCGATCCCCAGCACCCACATGGCGGCTGAGAACCATCTGTAACTCAAATTCCAGGAGAACTCCAGTTCCAGGGAAATCTGACACTCTCTTCTGACCTCTGCAGCATTGCACAACACGGGTGCACAAACCTGCATGCAGACAGTACATTCATACACATAGAAAATAAATAAATAATAAATAAATAAATAGAAAACCCTGCATTTCTATGGTCAAAGAGGCAAACACAGGGCATTCTCCATGTAAAAAAGAGTAACTACGGGGCGGGGGGGGTGGGGAGTAACTGCAGACAAAAGTTGCGGAGAACGTCTCCCCACCACCCCACCACAGGACTCACTAGGAAGTGCCGCATGTGCCCACATGGCTTAGCTGACTGCTATTTGATTGCTATTTCTCCTTTTGTTTGGTGTTTTTAATAAAATTTTTTAATTTTATATGTATGAATGTATTGCCCTCGTGTGTGTATGTGTATCTGTGTCGTGCGGTGTACTTGGAGTCCACAGGAGAGCATCGGATCCTCTGGTACTGGAGTTGCACAACATTGGTACCCACCATGCAGGTGCTGGGAATTGAACCTAGTTCCTCTGCAAGAGCAGTCAGTGTTCCTAACTACTGAGCCATCTCTCCAGCCTCTCCTATTTGGTTTTTAATAGAGTCCTTTGTTGGGGCAGGTACCTCTGGAGGCCAGGCACATTAGATCCCTTTGGAGCTGTAGTTATGGGCAGTTGTGAACCATCTCATTTGGGTGCTTGGAAGAAAACTCAGGACTTCTATAAGGGTAGAGTATGCTCTTAACCACCTAGCCATCTCTAGACCCTGTTTGTACCTGTCTTACCTGAGTCAATGAAGAATTTTAGATATGCATCTTTATTTTTCAGATCTTCAGATAAAGCAACATCTTTACCTTAGAGCCCAAATCACAGAGGGTTTTACAAGGTTTTGCCTAGAATGGACATGAAATTTGTGGTAAGAGGACTATGGAGCTAGTTAAAAGGTAGACAGAACTCTTTGCTAGACACACACACACACACACACACACACACACACACACAATGACATAGTGTCACTGTTAACCATCATTCAGATTCATCATGAATCTGATCAGCCTTAGGGGTTTGTTTGATCAAGGAGACAACAGAAATGGTATATGGAGCTTATGAGGCTAGTTCTTAGGAAGCTCTAGATCTAGTCTTTAGCTCCTGCTCCTTTGCTGTGAGAACTTCAAGGAGAGGCCTTATGGAGGCTTCATGGTATCAGACAGCCTGAGCTTTCAACAGTGAACACCAGCTCCAGCCATGTCCTGTCAGGCCCTCAATCCAGATGACTGAAGACCCAGCCCATATCTGAAACCCTGTGAGGACCCTCAAGTGTAAAGCATTTAGCTAAGCTGAGTCAGCCTATGGAATGGTGACCAATAACTGTGATAGGAGTGTTTGTTGCACAGTGGTGGCTCACTGACACACCTTTATAACTGTGGGCTGTTTTTTCTGTGACCCAAAGAGGAAAGGTCAAATATATTGTTACAAAATAAATTTTGCAAGTCGGTTCATACCATTTATCCAAAAGAAAAGAAAAACATGGAAAACATCTGTATTATGTGTCTAGAAAGAAAATGTTAAAAATCAACAATGAAAAAGAACACTCATTGTTAGTTGTACAATGCAACCATAGACAGTCACGCACATCAAAACATGGTTCCTGCATAGTTATCAGATTTTCTGTGCGATGGCTCTATATTAAAAAAAAAGAAAAGGGGCTGGAGAAATAGCCTAGTGGTTAAGAGCACCGACTGCTCTTGCAGAGGATCCGGGTTCGATCCCCAGCACCCACATGGCAGCTAAGAACCGTCTGTAACTCCAATTCTAGGAGAACTCCAGTTCCAGGGGAATCCGAGACCCTCTTCTGACCTCTGCGGCATTGCACAACACGGGTGCACAAACCTACATGCAGACAGTACATTCATGCACATACAAAAATAAAATTAAAAATTAAAAAGAAAAAGAAAAAAATAACATACTCAAAAAAGGAAGATCCCAGTATGAGAAGACTGATTTTGTGTATGAATGTACTGTCTGCATGTATGTGCAATGCCCAAGGAGGTTAGAAGAGTGTGTCAGATTTCCCTGGAACTGGAGTTAAAGATGGTTCCTAGCCACCATGTGGGTGCTGGGAATCAAACCCTGTCCTCTGCAAGAGCAGTTGGTGCTCTTAAATGCTGAGCCATCTCTCCAGCCCCAAGAAGACTGATTTTATTTTTTTTAATTTTATTTATTTATGTATGTGTATGAATGTACTGTCTGCATGCAGGTTTGTGCACCCATGTCGTGCAATGTGGCAGAGGTCAGAAGAGAGTCTCGGATTCCCCTGGAACTGGAGTTCTCCTGGAATTGGAGTTACAGACGGTTCCCAGCCACCATGTGGGTGCTGGGGATCAAACCTGGGTCCTCTGCAAGAGCAGTTGGTGCTCTTAACCGCTAGGCTATCGCTCCAGCCCCAAGAGAAGACTGATTTTAAAATATAAACCTGTAGATATGGGTGAGCAGTTAAGAACCCTGGCTTCTCTTGCAGAGAACCTAGGGTCAGTTTTCTACACCCAGATGGTGTAACTCCAGCTCCAAGCTATCTAATGTCCTCTTGTGACCTCTGCAGTCATTCACATCTCAGGTACAGTTACACACATGCAGGCAATACACTCATACAAAAAAAAATGAATAATTTTTCTTTTTTTTTTTCTTGGTATTTTTGAGACAGGGTCTCTCTTTTAGTACTAGCTGTTCTGGAGCTCGCTCTGTAGACCAGGCTGGCCTTGAACTCACAGAGATCCACCTACCTCTACCTGGGATTAAAGGCATGTGCCACCTCACCCAGCTATGAGAAATTTTCAAATATCAACATGAGGGGGTTTGAGAGATGGCTCAGGGAGTAATACTGGCTATTCTTATAGAAAATATGGGTAGAGTGCACACCTTTAACCCTAGCACTTGGGAGGCAGAGGCAGGTGGATCTTTGTGAGTTCAAGGCCAGCCTGGTCTACAGAGCAAATTCCAGGTCAGCTGGGGCTACAGGGAGACCCTGTCTTGAAAAGACAAAAAAAAAAAAAAAAAAAAAGAAAAGAAAAGAAAAGAAAACATGGGTAGAATCCCAGGACCAAAATAGCAGCTAACAAATGTCTGTAACTCCAGTTCCAAGGGATCTGATGCTGTCTTGTGTCCTCTGTGGACATTGTATAACATGTCTACACTTATACACATGCAGGCTATACATGCATACACATAAAGTAAAAATAAAGATTTTTTTCCAGGCCAGCCTATAGCTCAGCTGGCCTGGAACTCACAGACTCACCCCCTGCTGCTGCCTCCCCAGTGCTAGGATTAAAGGGCTGCATGTATAAAATATTTGAAAAAGAAAATTTCAAAATCAGTAAAGCAACCAAGGAAAACCACACAGGAATATTTGCACTTGTCAGAAAAGATACTACCAATTAAAAAAAATCATGCAGTAGATTTTGGAAATGGGCACACTTTTTTTTCTTTTTTTTAAATTTTATTTATTTTCGTATGTGTATGAATGTACTGTCTGCATGTAGGTTGGTGCACCTGTGTCATGCAATGCCGCGGAGGCCAGAAGAGGGTGTCGAGTACCCCTGGAACTGGAGTTACAGACGGTTCTCAGCCGCCATGTGGGTGCTGGATCGAACCCGGGTCCTCTGCAAGAGCAGCACTCTCAACCACTAGGCCATCTCTCCAGACCCCATGGGCACACTTTTTACAATAGACTCTGGAATATAAGTTGACACAGTCTTCTGTGTCTACCAAGCTTTGAAGAGAATAATTTTCCCCTTTGAAATGGCTTACCATTGCTTTATATAGTTTCTTTTTCTTTTTTTTCCCCTTTTGACGTTACAGCCATAACTTCATTGGGATGGTTCTCATTTTAGGACAGATTTGCTGTCTCAGCTGGTGTTTCATTTGAACTATTATTTTGTGTTACATCTGATTCCAGTCTGGGGAAGCAAATAGACAGGGGCATTGCAGAAGAAATCACATAGTGATACATTATGATTTTGAATTTTTAACATTTATTTTATGTGTTTGAGTGTATTGCCTGCATGCTTTTAAGTACACATATGGCATACAAAGTCTGTGGAGACTTGAAGAGGCTGTGGATCCTCTGGAAATGCAGTTACTGATAGTTTAGTTGCCATGTGGGTTCTGGGAATCGAACCCAGGCTTGCTGGAAAAACTAAGTGTTTTTCACCGCTGAGCCATCTCTGCAGTCCCCCAATTTGAATTTTTTTAAAAAACAGATAACTATTTGCTAGTGTCAGGCATAAAAAGGCCAGCCTGGTGAGAATAAAGAAGTTTTATAGGTGTTTTGGACAAAACCAGACCTCATTCCCTATTTCACCATCAGAAAGGGAAGTGGGACTGCAGGAGGAACCAGATTATAATAATGCTCATCTGCTTTCCCCTGGCAAAATACAAACACTGCTTTGGTTTTGTTTTGTTTTGTTTTGTTTTTAGCCAGGATCCCATGTCTCCTGTAGTCCAGGCTGGCTTCAAATTCTCTGTAGTCAAGGACGACCTTGAACTTCTGATCCTCTAGAATGAGTGCAGGTGTTACAGGTGTAGCTACCACATCTGCTTTGTATAGTGCTGGGAACTGAGTGAAGGGGTTTGTGCGTGACAGGCAAGCACCCTCTCAGCTGAGCCTCATCAGCTGCACACAAGTACTGTATAGTATTTATAAATCCTACTGACTTCACTGTGGGACATCGCAAACACTTATTTAGACAGGCAGCATGCCTTTTAATGTTTATTGTCTTAGATACAAATTTATCTTATTCTTAAATTTAATTTTTAAAAAATGTGTTTGAGGGGGCTGGAGCAATGGCCTAGCGGTTAAGAGTATTCAAATTAAATTCAAACTAGGGAGTGATGGTCAAAGTCACAGGAATACTACAAGGCTGAAAGGGCTGAGCTGCATGAAGCTGGCTGTAATTTTAGGTGGGGTGTGCTTCTAGAGAAGCCACAAAACTACTGTGCTGAGAGAAACATGGACTGATTCATGTGGGCAGTTAGTTCCCTCTCCCTCTACCAACGTCCTGCCAAATCCTCAGGGGCCATGTCTTAGTCTTTTCCACCAATAGGAACAGGAATATACCAAATCCTCAAAAATATATTCAGATCAGATTGTTTTCCTTTCCTGTAAACTAGTCCTGATTTTAAGGAATCCTGGGAAGACAAGCATAGAAGAGGCAGGTGGCATGATTCTGTACAGCAGGTAGCAGTATTTCTTGATGCATTGGGATTCATAGCTTTGTCAATCTGACCCAATCTAGAATCACCTGTGAGAGTCTCAATAAGAGATTCTCTAGATGAGGTTGGGCTGCGGGTATGCCTGTGGGAGAGTGTCTTGATTTTCTAAATTGAGGTGGGAAGACTCTCCCACTGTAGGTGGCTCTATTCCTAGGCGCAGGATTCTAGAGCATGTAAGAATGGAGAAATGGAGCTGAGCCCGAGCAGACATGCAGTCATTGCTTTCTGTTCCTGATTATGAATCTGACATGATCAACTCTCTCAAGCTCCTGTCACTATGAGCCTAGTGGCCTTTGTCAGGGCAATGTATCACAGCCAGCAGAGAAGAAGCTAAGGGATAGATAGATGAAAATCACAGTATTTAGCCTGGAGATGTGGCATAGCAGTTAAGAGCACTTTTTTTTTTTTTAAGGCATGTGCCACCATGCCATTCTTTTTTTTTTAATTTTATTTTTGTATGTGTATGAATGTACTGTCTGCCTGTAGGCTTGTGCAACCGTGTCGTGCAATGCCGTGGAGGTCAGAAGAGGGTCTCGGATTCCCCTGGAACTGGGGTTCTCCTGGAATTGGAGTTACAGACGGTTCTCAGCCGCCATGTGGGTGCTGGGGATCAAACCCGGGTCCTCTGCAAGAGCAGTCGGTGCTCTTAACCACTAGGCTATCTCTCCAGCCCAAGAGCACTTTCTGTAACTATGAAGATGATTTAAGATCCCAGCACCCA
The DNA here is from genome assembly GCA_009823505.1 of Rhizomys pruinosus. Classification (NCBI taxonomy): domain Eukaryota; kingdom Metazoa; phylum Chordata; class Mammalia; order Rodentia; family Spalacidae; genus Rhizomys; species Rhizomys pruinosus. The sequence goes on from VZQC01012951.1 coordinate 3,812,544, forward strand.
TGTAAGATGCCAGGTTTTCTCCACAAAAGCCTTCAACCTGAGCACTGAGGGTAGAGATAGAATGATTGCTGGGGCCTGCTGGCTTCCAAGACAGCTGAGATGAGAGCCCCAGTCCAAGAAGAGACCCTGCTTCAGAGGGAGAGGCAGAGGGTGAAGGAGAGGGGCACCTGATGCCCTCTTCTGGTCTCTGTGTATATGTGTGATGGTTGGCACCTGGGGAAACTAACATGCATCCCCATGCACACTCACACAATCAGATCCCCCGGAACTGAGATGTAGATGGCTATTAGCTGCCATGTGGGTGCTGGGAATCAAACCTGCCTCCCCTACAAGAGCAGACAGTGTTTATACTGCTGAGCAATCTCTGCAACCCCTTCATCACAACCTTATAACCGCATATAAAATGAAAGATTTATGCACTTAACAGCCACACCCTATCTTTTGCAAATCTGTCCTTTAGACACGCAAAAAATTTTGACCTTTCACAGAACCACAAAGTGAATGTTTGCAACTATTTTTGTGGAGGGCACCTTGTGCCAGGAGCTAGAATTAAGCATAATATGGAGACATTTGGGCTTGGGGCTTGTGTATGTAAGCAGGCAAGTACAAGAGTGTGCTACTTAGGTTTTCATACCTATAACGAAATATCTGTGAAAATCATCTTATGAAGAATATTTTTATTTGAGATCACAGTTTTGGAGATTCCTGTCCATGATCATTTCACTCCATAGCTTCACATCTGCAGCAAGGCAACATGTCCTCACAGAACAAACCAATTATCCTCATCCCAGACAAGGAGAGGGCTCAGTGCCCACAAGCCCCTTCCAAGGCATGCTCAATGACTAGAAGACTTGTCCTTAGGATCTGTTTCTTGAAGGCTTATTTTTTAGCGCCTCTAGTCTTATGTAGTCTCATGACGGAGCTTCCAGGTTTGCTCAACTCAGACAACATCATCATGACCAAGTTGGATTCATACCAGAGATGCAGGGATGGGTCATCATAAAAAAAATCAATAAATATCATAAAACACATAAATGGACTGAAAGACAAAAACCACACCATCATCTCAATTGACTTGGAAAAAGCCTTTGACAAAATCCAGCATCCCTTCATGCTTAAAGTCCTAGAGGGAATTGGAATGGCGGGATCATTCCTCAATGTAATCAAAGCCATATACAGGAAACCCACAGCCAACATCATCCTAAATGGAGAAAAGACATTCCCCTTAAAGATAGGAACTCAGGAAGGCTGCCCCCTGTCACCACTCTTCTTCAATATAGTGCTTGAATCACTTGCTAGGGCAATAAGGCAAGAAAAGGAAATTAAAGGAGTACTGATTGGAAAAGAGGAAGTAGTCAAGCTATCCCTTTTTGCTGATGATATGATTGTTTGCCTAAGGGATGCTAAAAACTCCACCAGAAAACTCCCAGAAACGATTAAGAGTTTCAGTAAATTTGCAGGACACAAACACCAACAACGACAACACCAAAAACACTTCTAAGGGAAAAGACATTTTCAGGAGTTTGAACACAACACCAGAAATAACATGACACAGAAATAACTCATCACATATTCCACATCCCTGAAGTGGCTTACTGAAGGGAAACAGACATCCCATTCTGCCATATCACAATGTGGGACACAACCAAGAATCCCATTTCAGTGTCAACTCTGGGCATAGGCAAGAGTGCACAGCTCTTCACCATCTTCGTCATGTGGATGCCCAGGTGAGCAGGGAGGTGCAGTGCAGCCTCATTCCTAGCAGACTGCCAGCATCTCTGCTGCACTCGATGGCCTAAGTGCTTCCTCCTGTTTCTCCACACTTAATCCTGAAAGCATGCTGGAGTTGGCTCTGGAGCTAGTGCCTGGATCCTTAAACACTGATTAGCATTCAATGAATGGAGAATGCGGAGGGCTTGTGTTTGTTAATGCTGTCCTGTGTGTTAAAGGCTGCATTGTCCAGGTGTCTTTCAGATTCTTAGAATTAAGAATATTTTTAAAAACATTTTTATGTATTATTATTTGTGTCAGGCGTATGAGTGTACTGCTGGTATGCAGGCGGTTCATGTTGTGCAGTGCTCTCAGAGCTCAGAAGCTTATGGTTCCCTGGAACTGCAGTTTCAGACAGTTTTTAGCCACCATTTGTGTGCTGGGAATGTAATCGAAGTCTTCTTCAACAACAGCTAGTGTTCTTAACTACACCCTCTCTCCAGTCCCTAGAGCCCATTTATTTTATGTACATATATATTTGGCTGTACCTTCTAACCTCCCAAAACAGCACCACCAACTGGTGACAAAGTGTTCAAATGTTGGAGCCTGTGGAGACGCTCCCATTCAAAGCATCGCACCTGTGGATACCTCCGGAGTCTCCCTCTCTGGGTAAAGTCTAGACACACAGGAATTTTATAATGTGAAAAGCCCACAAGGATCTGGGTGGGAAAAAAGTAGATGACACTGGATTCATCAGTGGGCTACAGAGTCACTGTGTAGTGTAATCCCATATCCAATGGAGCCAAGAGCCACAGGGCGAAGAGGTTTACAACGTTTTATTGACGTGGTTTTACCAAACAGAATGGCTCTTCCAGGTGCTGCTGCGCTAGTTTCCAGACGACCAAATCCGCCCAGAACGATGTTAGTGGAAAAACAGTGGGATCTGCAGGTCTTCACTGCCCAACGCTTGGTCCGGGGCATGCTGGGAGGCCTCGTCCCCGCCTGGAGGACTCTGGGTGGTGTAGTCCCAGCGCTTGCAGTGGGAGGCTACTCCAGCTTGTTGCTGGAACTACCTCTTGTTCCTTTGTGGCACTGGTGAGTGACACTCTTGAGAATCTGTTCTGCATCAGGAGGAAGGTCCTGCAGGGCTGGTCCAGGGAACTGGGCACTGGAGAACGGGGCAGGAAAGTGGCCGCCCAGTCGACACGCTGGCATGGCTCGGACCTAGTCTCCAGGATGTCTTATTTTGGAGGGTGTGGAGTTGGATTGGTTTCAGATAATAATCTGGAAGATTGGTTAGTACAGGGTTCAAGTGTTCTCTGCTTAGTACAGGGTTCAAGTGTTCTCTGCTAGAGTTCTATGTGTGGGGACAGGTTTGGGGACTGTTGAAATCTCAGTGTTGGTAAAGGAGATCCCTCAAGCTGAAGTCCCCACCCTGGTGAGGACTGAGTTAGTAGGCTTTTAGGGGTGTGGTAGTTTACTAAGTGGTGGGTGAGACTGTGCTTAGTGCCATGAATCCCCAGAATTTCAGTTGTTGGGGCTGGTGGTTTGGGGGTCCTATCACCTCTTTGCCTCCCTTGGGACAAGGGGCAGTCTGCCTGGCCTAGACAGACAAAACCCATGAGGATCTTTTCAAGTATAAATCAAATTATGTCCGGCATTTATGCAAATCCTCTCCAGGGTCTTCTCATCCTAGTCAAACTGAAAGCCAGTACTGTACAAGGCTAGATCTCATTACCCCATATTTACTCTTGGATTTCTTCCACAGGACCCCATCTCAGGCCATGTCTAGCCTCTGGTAGGGACAAGTTTACTGGCAGGTGCAAGGAAATTTCTAGCTCTCAGAAGAGACAGAAACTGGTCATTTACAGGGTCTTGACCCTAAAATGCCTAGTTTATTTCTGTCTGTTTTTATTATTCCTCCCTCTGAAGAGGTAACCCTCCCTGCCAGCCCGCCATTCGGGTGCCAGTCACTTTGGCTTCTTTCATGCTAATGACCTTGGGTGTGGCAGCTGGCTTACCACTTCTATGGATCTATAAGACTCCAAAAGTCTATCTAGAGAGAAAAGAAAGTTCTTGCCTGGTGTCTGTGATGAAGTAAAGTCAAGAGTAGATAGGCCCATGTTCTAGGCAGGGAACCAGAACAGGGTGAATTTTTTATTATTTATTTATTTTTAATTTTTTTATGTGTATGAGTGTACTGTCTGCATGCAGGTTGGTGCACCCGTGTCGTGCAGTGCCATGGAGGTCAGAAGAAGGTGTCGGATTCCCCTGGAACTGGAGTTAAAGATGGTTCCTAGCCACCATGTGGGTGCTGGGAATAGAACCTGGGTCCTCTGCAAGAGCAGTCGACACTCTTTTTTAAAAAAAATTTTTTTTAATTTTAATCTTTATTTCTGTATGTGTATGAATGTACTGTCTGCATGCAAGTTTGTGCACCCGCGTCGTGCAGTGCGGGTCGGTGCTCCCAACCACTAGGCCATCTCTCCAGCCCGCAGTCGGCACTCTTAACCGCTGAGCCATCTCTCCAGCCCCAGAACAGGGTGAAATTTAAAAGTCCAATGTTCTTAATGAGGGCTTCCAAAATCATCCATTTACTGGGTTTCTCTTTATTTCTCTTTTGTCCATGAGGGCTGGACTCAGGATCTGCTTTTCAAGGTTTTTTATTTTTGGTTGTTTGTTTGTTTGTTTGTTTTGAGACAGGGTCTCCCTATAGCCCCAGGGGGCCGGGAACTCACAGAGATCCTCCTGCCTCTGCCTCCAGAGTGTGAGTGCTAGGATTAAAGGAGTGGGCCACCACGCCTGGCTTAAAGACCGTTGCAGACAGTTCTTAGCCGCCATGTGTGTGCTGGGAATCTGGGAATTAAACCCTAGTCCTTTGCAAGAGCAGTAGGCACTCTTAAACGCTGAGCCATCTCTCCAGCGCCCTCAAGCTTTTGATAACTGCTGGAGTGGCTAGAGTCACGGTATGCCTTCCCCCTTTTGTTTTGTTTTGTTTTTGTTTTTGTTTTTCTTTCTCTTTTGAGACAGGGTCTCCCTTTAGTCTCAGCTGGCCAGGAACTCACTATGCAGACCAGGCAAGCCTTGAACTCACAGAGATCTGCTTGCCTCTGCCTCCTTAGTGCTGGGATTAAAGGTGAGCACCACCATGCCCGGCTATGCCTTCCCCCTTATATGGTTTCTAGACAGAAGAAATTTAGCCATTATTTAATTTTAATAACCATTGTAGACTTGTCCTTTTTTGGCTGCATGTGGCACTACAGGGTTGAACTAGGCCAAGATCTGAAGTTTTATACCTGAGTAGTATTTAATCATGGAGAAAATCTTAGTGAAACTATTCTAAACAATATCTCATATGATCTTCAAAGCCTAATGTCTAGAAGCACAATTTCTCAGACTTTAAAGGAAATGTCCACATCACTTTAATATTTGGTTATACTTTCCTTTTGGCTGTTTAAGACCACACATTTTGTCCAAATTAACCAAATATTTGTTTTTCTCAAGGCCAGTCTCCTTTCCTCCCAGTCCCCTATATTCTGACTTACAGTTTTTCAGAAGGAAGGGAGGGATCATATCACATACTGTAAACAGGAAATAAACTGATCAGGATTCAGACCAAACTCACCTAGAAACTTTACTTCAAGATCATATATATCTTGTTCAAAGAGTTAAAACCTAGTTTCTCTTGAGCCAAGGATCTTGTTATGGCGGGGCTGGAGAGATGGCTTAGCAGTTAAGAGTGCCAACTGCTCTTGCAGAGGACCCAGTTTCGATTCCCAGCACCCACATGGCGGCTAAGAACAGTGTTTAACTCCAGTTCCAGGGGAATCTGACAACAGAATTAAAAAAAAAAAAAAAAGATCTTGTTATGGCAAAAGCAAGAAAGCAAAGTAATTCCTGCATAATACAGAGAAACATACAGGATGTCTTTCAGTAGCCATATGTAACCAAATACTTGTCTGTGTCCATTTAATCTAACTCTGTAACTGGGTGTCCAGTACAAGCCAGAGTAGTGGACTGAATATTAAGAAGAACTCTGTGTCTGTGTTGGTGTGGTTAGATGAAGAGAGAGAATGAAGCCAGATCCAATTTAAAATTATAAGGTGGGCTTAGTAGAGCCGTGCTGTTCACTGTCAAGTCCAATCACTCAGTGTCCCACGCAAAAGGGAGGAGGTTATTCCTTTATAAGGTTAACAACACCAAGCAAATATAGAGCATTTCTGCTGCCTGGTGTCCTTTAGGCTGTTTTGCAGACAAGAGCTGAAGGAATCAAGGTTAGCTGATTAGCTACAATACTTTGATTTAACCAAGGCAGAGCAAGGGAAGGCCAGAGACTGCTGGGAACAATTGGGAGAGTTGCTAAAACTTACTTTCTGCAGTTAAGTATAATTTCTTGTCAGAATGAGCTGGAAAAAAAAAGAGGGTTTTTCTGTCTATCATATCTGTATATCACTGCTCAGTCCTTTAATAAACTTACTTAAATGTTCTTATTATTCCTTTTATGCTGAGAATATCCAGACATCTTAATTTTTATTTATAAATCTTTTGTTAAATATCTTTATTTTATATCCTTTTACCATCCTTTTAAGCTTTATTTCCTTCTGTAATACCATGAGACATAAGAACATGCACAAATTTACCATGTGTTGTGAAGATTTGCTAATGTAATTAATATGTAATTAATATTTATTCCTTTATATAGAGGGATGAACTGCCGGAGTCCAGCTCCGGCAGGTTCAGGTCCTGAAGTGGGTGGTCGAAAAGGCAGCAAAGAAATCAATCAAGGGGCTGGAGAGATGGCCTAGCAGTTACGAATGCCAACTGCTCTTGCAGAGGACCCGGGTTCAATCCCCAGCACCCACATGGCGGCTGAAAACCGTCTTTAGCTCCAGTTCCAGGGGAATCCGACACCCTCTTCTGACCTCCGCGGCATTGCACGACACCGGTGCACAGACCTACAAGCAGACAGTACATTCATACACATACAGAAAAAAAAAAAAAGAATCAACGAAGACACAAGAATCTCTTTCTCTTTGTAACCTGAGGAGCATCCATCCTCCGTTGGCCGCTCTGCCGATTTTCTTTTTTCTCTGCTCTGCTCCTCAGTTCCCATTGTTTATTTTTATACACCCCAAGACTAATACAAGTTACGCAAGCCTAAGCTAATAATGAAAAAAAAAACTTCCCCGTAAATATTTTTCAGAAAATTTACACCTGAAATCATTCTTAATATCAAAAACAGTAAAACAATCAATAATGATACAACCATTTAGTTGAGACATTAAAAAAGTAAAGCAATAGTACAGCCACTCAGCTAAGCAATTTTGCAGCAAAGCAAAGTTAATATTAACTTTTAACTCTGAGAACTTCATTCTTTATGCTTTGTGGTTACATAGGTGCTAGACTGTGTAAAAAGTGAGCTTTAAAGCTGTAACAATACAGAACTTTATTTTTAGTTCCTTGTTCCCTCAACCGGTAAGCCATTTCATGGTTGATGTAGTTTTGATTTACATTTTGTTTTCATTCTGGTCATTGTTTTCCTCATTTTCTCTCTTTTACACTTCCTGCTAAGGTGATTTTCTAAAGGCTATTAATCTTTGAAACAGATCACAGAATCCACAGCCTCACTGGACTTAAGTTTCACTTTCCCTACAATCCTCTTGTTTAAACCTGACCATGAAATCAAAATTCCTTTCTTTACTTGGGCAATGTGTGCATGACACAGTTTCTGTAGAATTCTGAATTGCTACTGTGTCCTATTTTTACATTGTATACGCAGTGTCATTATTCCTCACAAAGTACTCATTTCTAGAAAAGGCAAAAGTAGGGGCTGGAGAGATGGCTTAGCTGTTAAAGAGTGCTGACTGCTCTTGCAGAGGACCCAGGTTCAATCCCCAGCACCCACATGGTGGCTGAGAACCATATTTAACTCTAGTTCCAGGGGAATCTGACACCCTCTTCTGACCTCTGCGGCATTGCGCAAGGGGTGCACAAACCTACATGCAGACAGTACATTCATACACATACAAAAAAAAAATAAACATTTTTTTTTAATTTATTTCTGTATGTGTATGAATGTACTGTCTGCATGCAAGTTTGTGCACCCGTGTCGTGCAATGCCGCGGAGGTCAGAAGACGGTCTCAGATTCCCCTGGAACTGGAGTTCTCCTGGAATTGGAGTTTCAGACGGTTCTCGGCCGCCATGTGGGTGCTGGGGATCGAACCCGGATTTTTTTTTTTTTAATTTTTATTATTTCTGTAATGTGTGTATCAATGTACTGTCTGCATGCAAGGTCTGTGCATGCCGTGTCGTGCAATGCCGGCGGAGGTCAGAAGAGGGTCTCGGATTCCCCTTGCGCTGGAGTTTTTCCTCCTGGAATTGGAGTTTTCAGACGGCTCTCGGGCCTCCAGGTGGGTGCTGGGGAGCGAACTCGGGTCCTCTGTAAGAGCAGTCCGGCGCTCTTAACCGCTAGGGGGCCATATTCCAGCCCACCCCGAACCCGGATTTTTTAAAAAGTCCCTCAGACAACAGAGAAGAAATGAACACACATTGATGTGTATGAATGTACTGTCTGGCATGTAGGTTTGTGCACCCGCATTGTGCAATGACGAGGAGGTCAGAAAGGGTGGTGCCGTATTCTCCTGGAACTTGGAGTAAAGAATTTCTCGATCTGTCATGTGGGTGGCTGGGAATTGAATCCCGGTCCTCTGCAAGACAGTCAGCGCTCTAACCACTAGGCCATCTTGTCAAAGAGCAAATTCAATAAAAGTGAAGAAATATGGACTGGTTTAAAATTCATGGCATGGGGGCCTGGCTTGGTGGTGCATGCTTTTTAATCCTAGCACTTGTGTGGCAAAGGCAGGCGGATCTTCGTGATTCAAAGGCCAGCCTGGTCTACAGAGTGGTTCCAGGACAGCTGGGGCTACAGGGTGCCCCTGTCTTGAAAGAACAAAAAAAAAAAAAAAAAAAAAAAAAAAGGCAAAAGTGTCAGTTCCATTCCTTGAAGCAGAAGTAGGTACCCTAATTGCTAGAGAGCAGAAAATCAAGCAGGCCAGAAAAATGAGACTCAATATGATAGAAAGAATTATTAAAAACCAAGGTCAGAGGCTGGAGAGATGGCCTAGCGGCTAAGAGCACCGACCACTCTTGCAGAGGACCCGGGTCCGGCCCCCAGCATCCACATGGCTGAGAACCATCTGTAACTCCAATTCCAGGAGAACTCCAGTTCCAGGGGAATCCAAGACCCTCTTCTGACCTCCTCGGCATTGCAGGACACGGGTGCACAAACCTACATGCAGACAGTATGTTCTAGTTTGTCTTCCATTGCTGTGACAAAACACTCTGACCAACACCAGCTTGGGGAGGAAAGGGTTTATTCAGCTTACATCTCCCGGGTCACAGTTCATCACTTAGGGAGCCCAAGGTAGGAACTCAAGGCAGGAACCTGGAGGCAGGAGCTGAAGCACAGGCCATGGAGGAATGCAGTTCACTGGTTTGCTCCCCTTCTCTGTCTCTGCCGTCCATGGCACGCACAGTTCATCTCGAAGGCCCAGGCCAACTCCATTTCACAGTACATTCATACACATAAGTAAATAAAATAAAATAAAATAAAATAATTTAAAAACCAAGGTCAGCTGGAGAGCAGACTTCAACCAGACAAGTCAGGTCACTGGAACTGTCAAGCAGTGAACCTTTCACGAATGGCCCCACCAATGAACAATTATCTCAAATACATGATTATAATGTATAAACTTTGAGGTGTCACTGTATTCCTTGAAGCAGGTTTTAAATGATCAACTCTCCTTTAAATGTTTAGAGATGTTTTACGTAGGCTTGGCAAAGATATGGACCTGGAAAAACCTATTTGTTTTCTTTAAAGAGGCCCTCCTGGTAAAATGTTCATTTTATATAAACATATCTACATGCAGAGAAAGCAGTAGTAGTCATTTCTTACATTAATTTATATTCTTAAGCAATGGGAACCGTATTGTAACCTAGCAGTTTTATCTTACATGAGAACTTAAATGTCAATTTGATATCAAGTAAATTATTATTCTTTTTAAATAATTGTTCCCTTAATATAAAGTGTAAGTCTACACCTTCACAACAGTCCACAGGATAAGTACTGTAGTGAGACCATACAGTCAAAAGCAGAGAGAAAAAATGCAGAAGAGATTAGAGAAATTTGGGTGTGTGTGTGTGTGGGGGGTCACAGTGACCAGAATGCATTGTCAAAGAACAAATTCAATAACAGTGAAGAAACATGACCTGGTTTTAAAAGTCCTTTGGGGGACTGGAGAGATGGCCTAGCGCTTAAGAGCACCCACTGCTCTTGCAGAGGATCCAGGTTCGATCCCCAGCACCCACATGGTGGCTGAGAACCGTCTTTAACTCCAGTTCCAGGGGAATCTGAGACCCTCTTCTGACCTCTGTGGCATTTCATGCCGTGGGTGCACAGACCTACATGCAGCCAGTACATTCACACATATACAAAAATAAATAATTTTTTTTTAAAAGTCCCTCGGACAACAGAGAAGAAATGAACACACATGCACTTCTAGTCCCAGAAGGAAAGTGAGAATGGGGAGATGAAAACTTGTGAAANTTTTATTTATTTCCGTATGTGTATGAATGTATTGTTTGCATGCAAGTCTGTGCAGCCGTGACGTGCAATGCCGCGGAGGTCAGAAGAGGGCGTCGGACTCCCCTGGAACTGGAGTTCTCCTGGAATTGGAGTCTCAGACGGCTCTCGGCCGCCATGTGGGTGCTGGGGATCGAACCCGGGTCCTCTGCAAGAGCGGTCGGCGCTCCCAACCGCTAGGCCATCGCTCCAGCCCCTTTTTTGTCTTTTTAAGACAGGGTCTCCCTTTAGTCCCAGCTGGCCTGGAGCTCGTTATTTTAACAAGACCAGGCTGGCCTTGAACTCACAGCGATCCACCTGCCTCTGGCTCCCGAGGACACCACCACGCCCAGCTGAGGTTTTCTATTTTTATGACTATGGTTTTAGCAAGGAGAGCCAGTTCGCATGCAATGCTCAGTCGCCAGATAAAGCACGCTGCTCTGAAAACAGCCAGTTACAGGACAGTGGAACTTGAGGCAGTTAGCACCCTACTGGTGGCTGGGGCATTCTGGGAGATGTCGTCCCTGCCTGGAGGAGAACTATGGGTAGTGTAGTCCCATCGCCTGCCGATGGCCGTTCCCTAGCTTGTGGCGGGAGCTGTCGGTCTTTCTTTGGTGGTGCTGGTGAGTGTCGCTGCCTGCGGCCCTGCCCTTCAGGGAGACAAAGGTCCTGCAGGGCTGTTCCAGGGACAAGCTGGGCCCCTTGGAGGAGGGGTGGGAATGTGGGCGCCCAGGGAATACGCTGGCCTGGCTCTGGCCCTGTCTTCTCCTAGTCTTATTTTGGAGGGTGTGGAATAAGGTGAGTCTCAGCTCTGAAGCTGGAAGGTACGTGGGTGCGGGGCTCTGCTCTTCTGTGCCAGAGTTCTTATGTGTGGGGGCAGGTTCGGTGGTGGTTGAAATCCCAGTGTTGATAAAGGAGCTCTCAAGCTGAAGTTCCCACCCTGGTGCGGATTGACTGAATCCGATTTTAGGGGTGTGATAGTTACTGTGCTTAGGGCCATGTATCCCTGGAGTTTTGCTGGTTTGGGGTCCTCCCACCTCTTGGCCTCGCTTGGGACAAGGGGCTGTCTGTCTGACCTAGCCAAACAAGCTCAGGTTTCATTAGTGTGAGGTGGCCATGTTGTCCAGAATTTAAGGTCTAACTTTATTCTCTCCTGAGTTAGGGCTTGGCTGTCAAGCTGCCACACAGTCGTCAGGTTTTTCAGTTTCCAAAGACTTCTACAAGAATCTCGGATTATAGATTCAATTTTTTTTCTAGGTTCCATTTTTATGTTTTATTATGGACAATTCCAGACAGCCTGAAATACTGTAGAACTCTCAAGGTCTGTCATCCATATTCAACACTTGCCTCCTTGTGACCAATCTTCATTCATCTCAGAATGGACACACTAGGAGATATTACAGCTGATTGTTCTGCACAGTCATAGTTTCACAGGCTGTCATTTCATAGACTTGTCACTGTGGCAAGGATCTGATCTCACCTGTGTACATGAAGGTAGAATCTGCTTGTCTGAGCTGTGTAAGGAGAGAATGAAGAGGGTCCACCTGCAACAACAGCCTCTGGTGTAATGTAAACGCTCAGTAAGTTTCAACTTTCCTCACTGCAGGGAGAAAGGATCATCTTCCACTTCCTGTTGACAGCTTCTCTGGGTGGGCTGAGTTCTTCCACTACATCCCAGCTTGGTTCCTAGGAAGTTACCCACAATTCTTTCCATCTTAAGGAAGAGTAGGTGACCTGTCCTGTTGGAGCCTGAGGCTTTCCAGTGGTTTCCTGAACCTTTGTTTTCTTCCCCTGGGTTTGCTGTGAATCCTGGCTGCCTAAAGACGACTTCTTGCTGGGGAAAGAGAGTTCTGCTGGGCTCCAGACTGCTAAGCTTCAGGTGACTGCCATTCAGCTTTGCTCACTGTTGACAGCTTGTGTCCTATTGCAGATCAGAGTGCCATCTGGTTCCTCCAGGAAGACAGCTTTTTTTTTTTTTTTTTTTTAATGAAATTTTTTTTTTTTTTTTTTTTGTCTTTTAATTTTTTTAATTTTTCCGTTAATTTTTATTTATTTTTTGTATGTGTATATGAATGTACTGTCGGCATGTAGGTTGGTGCACCAGTGTCGTAAAATGCCGCAGAGGTCAGAGAGAGGGTCTTGGATTCCCTGGACTGGGTTTCCCTGGATTGGAGTTACAGAGGGTTCTTAGAGCCGCCATGTAGGTGCTGGGATCAAACCTTGGGGTCCTGAGTTCTGGGTCCTCCACAAGAGCAGTTGGTGCTCTTAACCACTAGGCTATCTCTCCAGCCCAAAGACAGCTTTGTTTTAAGGGTTACAGTTTTCACAGGGAATATTCAGACCTGGTGCTGTCTGTCCTTCATCCTATCTCCATCATTTCCCCTGCAGTCCACCTCTCTGATAGATGTTGGGGTGGCTAGAGTCGAAATGTGAGTTCCCTCATAAGTGGTTTCTAGACAGAAGAAATTTAGCCATCATTTAATTTTTAAAATTTTTTTAAATTTATTTTCATATATGTATGATGTAAACAGACTTTGTCCCCCCTGCATGTAGGTCTGCGTGCACAACGTGTTTTTGTGCAACTGCCGCGGAGTCAGAAGAGGGTCCTCCCCGTTCCCCGGAACTGGAGTTCTCCTGGAATTGGAGCTTTAACCCCAACGTCTTAGTCCATGTGGTGCTGGGGATCGAACCCAGGTTCACTCTGTAAGAGCGAGTGGGCTCTCTAAACGCTCAAGGCCAATCTCTCCAGCCCTCTTTCAACCATATTTTAATTTTTAATAACTAGTGGACTTGCCTTCTTGTTGGAAGTGGCACTGCAGTGTTGAACTAGGCCATGATCCGATGTTTTATACCGGAGTAGTATTTTTTTTTTGTTTTTCAAAAGAGAAAGCATATCTTGTTGAGGTGCAGGGGTCAAAAATCACTTTAAAAAAAAAGCATGCTTGGGCTGGAGGATGGCCTAGCAGTTAAGCGTGCTGCCACTCTTACAGAGGACCGGGTTCGATCCCGCAGCACCCACAAATGGCGGCTGAGACTGTCTGAAACTCCATGCTGCAGGAGAACTCCAGTTCAGGGAAGCCGACACCCTCTTCTGACCTCTGCGGCATTGGCACGACACGGGGGCACAGACCTGCATGCAGAACAGCACATTCATACACATACAGAAATAAAAAAATATATTTTTAATAATAAAGAAATAAATAAATAAAGTTTTTTTTTTTTTTTTTTTTTTTATTAAAAAATAATTACTTTTAAGAAGTTAATGATTTGAGCAAGCCAAATAATCTTCATTACTTTTCTATTTAATCAGGTGATCTTTAGCAGATTTTAATAGATGGTGATCTTCAGTCTCAGAGGCTAAGGTAGACAGATTTTCCAGGACATTATTTAATTCTTTTTCCATTTCTCGAACAGAGACCAGACCTTGTGTGCTTGCTCCCCAGTTGTCAAATACAGGCCTCTGAGTATCTGGAACACGGATCCTACTCTTTCTTGCTGAAAAGACCAAAAAAAAAAAATGTGTAGTACATATATTATATATATAGATATATATATAGGCATATATTATATCATATATAGCAAGCTATTAAATGGAAGTTTTATTAAAGCTATATGACATCTAAAAATGAAATATATATAGATATAGATATATATATATTTTTTATATGTTTTCTTGAAGACCTCCATGTTTAAGTTTATTATTCATAATAAAAATTCAAGGAGACCTTTTCTCTACAAAAAATAACTACAAGATCTTGGTTGCTAAAAATCTGTATGTTGTATGAAAGGGGGCGCAGTAACAACGAACAATGAAGACAACTCCATGGGCGACAGCAACTTATGAGGAGTAGACCCCTGTACTGCCTCCTGCCGGGATCAGACAAAGTGGTAACCAGCAGCAGAAGGCAGGCAGCCTTTATAGACATTTCAGGGCTTGGGTAACTTTGAATGACATAAGCTAGTCAGTGTGGCCAGTGATTGGTTGGTCTCCTGACAGGCAGAGGGACAAAAAGGGGCTAAGCCTGGATGCTCCATTTTAGAATGTTGAGACCTGGGCTGGCATTTTAGGGTCTCCCAGCGACCTAACACACGTGAATGCACTGTCTCCATGAGCTTATGTTTAAAAAATGAATATTTTACTTCATATCAGATTAGTTTATATGTAAGCACTCATGTAAACTGATGTTGTTAAGTTATCCCAGCTTCTTGGGCTCAACAGTAAAACTGAAAGGAAGAGAACCCAGCTAAAACAGACTAAGTCAGCTTGGCCACATGTCCAGTATGCCATTTTTGACAAAACAATGAGAAATGATTAATGGTTCTAGATTTTTCAAATCTAGAAGTTAACATGAGTGTTTAAGTTAAGTTTACATATTTAAAGACTCTTTGAACTACAAGATATAACAAGTTACACAGTGTGGTCAAGGTGTTATCTCCTGGATCCTTGTCTCAATTCTGCTTCCATTACGTGCTCTCTTAATATGCCAGACTCTTCCCAGGATTAAGAAAGATCACTTATCTCTGCTTTTCTATGTATTTTGTACATATGTTAATTCCTCAAAATATAAACATTTTAGGACATTTTTTTTAATTAGTTTCTTTTTTTTAATTTTTTTTATTAATTTTTTTTATTTCCGTATGTGTATGAATGTACTGTCTGCATGCAAGTTTGTGCATCCATGTCGTGCAACGCCGCGGAGGTCAGAAGAGGGCGTCGGATTCCCCTGGAACTGGAGTTCTCCTGGAATTGGAGTTTCGGACGGTTCTCGGCCGCCATGTGGCTGCTGGGGATCGAACCCGGGTCCTCTGTAAGAGCGGTCGGTGCTCTTAACCGCTAGGCCATCTCTCTAGCCCAGGACATTTTTCATCAGTACTGCTTCTTAAAGCTAACCAGCTGGTTTCACAAGGTGCATATCATTGCCAAATCTATGTAAAAACAGCTCTAAACTTAAAAAAAAAAAAAGGTCATTTAAATATATCTACTTCATAGCTGAAAAAATAATATTTTTCTTACTTAAAGGGCATCAAATAATCTTAAGAATTATAATACTTCTGGGCTGGAGAGATGGCCTAACGGTTAAGAGAGCCGACCACTCTTACAGAGGACCCGGGTTCGATCCCCAGCACCCACATGGCGGCCTAGAACCGTCTGAAACTCCAGTTCCAAGGGAATCCGACACCCTCTTCTGACCTCCGCGGCATTGCACAACACGGGTGCACAAACTTGCATGCAGACAGGACATTCATACACATACAGAAATAAATAAAATTAAAAAAAAATTATAATACTTCTTAAAATTTCTAGGTAATCTTAATGTGTTACATTATAATATATATTTGAGATAATTGTTCATTTCTCTGCTTATGTTTTAAAAATATACTTTGGAGACATATTTGGTAAGTAACGACCATTATTACTACAGCAGTAAACATATGGAAAAATAAGTCAATAATGCCAAAGTCTTATCTTTTGGATGCCTCAGTTCCTCATGAATTGTGAATGCTTCTTTTTTTTTGGCCTTTTTGAGACAGGGTCTCCCTGTATCTATGGCTGTCCTGGAACTCACTCTGTAGACCAGGCTGGCCTCGAACTCACAGAGATCTGTGTGCCTCTGCCTCCCAAGTGCTAGGGATTAAAGGCATGTGCCACCAAGCCCAGCATTTATTTATTTCTGTATGTGTATGAATGTACTGTCTGCATGCAAGTTTGTGCACCCGGTCGTGCAATGCCGCGGAGGTCAGAAGAGGGTGTCGAATTCCCCTAGAACTGGAGTTCTCCTGGAATTGGAGTTACAGAAGGTGCTTGGCCACCATGTGGGTGCTGGGGATCGAACCCGGGTCCTCTGTAAGAGCGGTCGCGCTCTTAACTGCTAGGCCATCTCTCCAGCCCCGTGAATGCTTCTTAACAAAAATAATTTCATAGTGCCTGGTACAGTGTCTTATGTATTTAACTAATAATTTAAATTGGTTAAGAAAAAGAGGACTATTTTGTTTTACCTGTGTGGTTGGGCACATCAAGACTGACAATAGCTATGCCATATTACAGGCCAGCTAAACCCACTAGTTAAAGCTAGAGGCTTGGACAAGCATTTTCTAATATTATAAAATAGTTAAAAATATCAAGCTGATGGAACTTAGCCTTTCTGGATGCTTAATGACCATACTTAATGCTCATACAAATTTGGCTGAGGGTCTTGAGGGATAACTTTGTTCCTTGCCCTCAGAGGTCAACTAAGTCCCAGGGGACTATGCATGGGTCATCTCTTGAAATGTCCTGCAAATGTGAGTCACCAGTCTTCCTGTGCAGGGAGGTCTTGGAGATCCACTAATGGGACTTCAGCCAGTGTCCAGTCAATAAAGAGGAAAGTCTGCTCATGCTTCAAAAAGGGAAGCCTGGTCTAGCAAGACCTGACTTTGTCCTGGAGTGGATGGAACCAGTGATTGAAAAGCCAAAAGGAGCCAGGGACCACCCCCCCCACACACACCACCAAAAAAAATCCCCTGAGTGACCCTTAAGGACCAGATCTCAACTCACCTTGAGAAAACAAAAACCTTGGTTAATCTGGGCTAACTGTGTGGCCGTAAACATTGAAAAGGAAAGTATAACCAGAAATAAATAAGTAGTAATTCCTGAGAAATTACTTCAGATATAAAACTTGAGGTCTTAGCAAAATGACAAAAGAGCACAGTTGTTTTGCCTGTCTTACTGGCAAGTCCAGCTACCCTGTGGCTGCCACTGCTTTTGCCATCCTTCAAAGATGTGAGAAGACACAGCTTTTCAACTTTCCAATGTGGACTGAAGACTCATGTCTCTCCAAGAATCCTCCAAACCTTCAGTGCCAGATGGGGACTGCTGAGACATCCAGCTTGTGGACTGAGCTATACTGGGGTTTCAGCCTCTTCAGAATATAGACTGCCATTGTTGGACTACCCAGGCAGTATCATGGAGACCAGTACAAGAAGATAAGACAGGATGAGGTGCTTACTGGACCTCATTTGGTGACCATGGGAAGGGAAAACCCCAGTGTGGAGCACAAGGGCAGAACTGATGGTGGTTTGGGCTTGCCAGGGAGTAGACTTCAAACATGAAATCTTTCAGCCTAATAAAACAAAATCATAAGCTGAAGATGCTAAAACCTATGATATATGTGGTATGCATATGTGCTTATATTGGAGTGATGCATATTGGAAGGAATAACAAGTCTTTTCGAGACAGAGTCTCCTGTATAGCCCCAGCTGTCCTGGAACTCCACAATTGTAGACCGGGCTGGCCTTGACTCACAAAGATCCGCCTTGCCTTCTGCCTCCCAAGTGCTAGGATTAAAGGCGTGCGCCACCACGCCCGGCTTTAGGTTGTGATTTTAACAGAATACCTGGGGATACAAAATGGAAAGCTTGTGGTTTAATATTGATATGTTTGTGTGTCAAGTTGATAGGGATCAATTGTACTGGAGAGATTTAGTTGCAAACTTGACACACCTGGGAAGAGAGAATTTCAGTTGAAGAATTCCCTCAGTCAGATTGTCTGTGGCCATGTCTATGAGGTATTTATTGTCTTGATTGTCGAGCTGTGTGGCGAGGGCCCAGCCCACTGTCCAGTGCCACCACTGGGCAGGTTGTTTTGTATTGTATAAGAAAGCAGTCAATTCTTCGCTCCATTTCTTCAGAATTCCATTTCAATTTCTCAACTGGCTTTTTGCTTTTTTCTCTTTCCTTTCTGACCATGACACTGAAGTCAAGACCACTGTGCATGCTAAGTGCCTGCCCTCTGCCACAGTTAAACCCCCGTTCCTCCCACTGGCATTGCAGTTTGCTGCTTCTCACTTCGGCTTCCTTGCTTTCTCAGCTCACTCAGTTTTTGCCATCTTCTTGCTCATCTTGTCTAAAAACTGCACAAAGAGAAAAACCAAGCCTCAGAAAGGATGGAGACAAGACGCAGGGAAAGCGCCTCAGGAACCGGAAGCCCTGGAAGGGGGGACAGGGTCAAGGGAAGAGACTGCCCTGACTCCTAGTCCCACTCCTCTCTCAGCCCTGCGCGCTGACAGTCTGGGTCCCATTTCCTCGTCTGTACATCACCCTGCACAGCAAAGGCCTGGGGACGCTTTCTTTCCTCTCTCCATGTCTCCTTCCCTTGTTCTAGCTGCGTGATCAGTTTTGGTTTGGAAAATGGAATTCCTGCTCACCAGAAAAGAAAACAGGATGCTGTAAGTTATGCTGTCAGGGGGGCTCCGACTGAAAAGCAAAGACTGAGGGAGGAACTTCAAAGGGTGGAACAAAGTTACTGGAGAACAGTGGGGAAGGATTTCAGAAAGGACCACAGTGATGGATCCTTCCCATTAACAGCTCGTCTTAATGGTGGACTTCAGTGTGTGAAGAAGCACCTAGGAGATCAGTGTAGCACACCTGAGTGTGTCAGAGGGAGTTTACAGAGAGGATTTCAAGACAGCTACCTTGAAAGTGGGTGGAGCATCCCGTAGGCTGGGTCTGTCCAGAATAAAGGGGAAAGAGGAGAAAGCAATGCACATGGTTTGCCTGCCCTCCCTCTCTCCGCACTGTGGTTGGCATGAAATATGCTGTTTTGGTCTACCAGCCCCGCTACCATGGTGGACCAAAACTGTGAGCCAGAATGAATGATTCCTTCAAGTTTCTTATTTTTATTCATATAATGCATGTGTGGAAGCACACATGGTCATAAAAGGGCTGTTGGTTCCCCTAAAGTGTAATTGCAGATGGCTGTTAGATGCTGTGTTATTGTAGCTGGGTCTTCTGCAAGAGCAGCCAGTGCTCTTAACAGCTGAGCCATCTCTACAGTCCCAAAGGTTTGTTTTCTTTTTTTTTTTTTAATTTTTTAAATTTTATTTCAGATGTTTGCATGTACGGTCTTTCATGAGGTGCACCTGTCGTGCAGGCCTGGGAGGTCAGATGAGGTGTCAGATTTCCCTTGGAACTGGAGAGAGTTTCTCCTGGGGGAATTGGAGTTTTCAGACAGTTCTCGGCTGCCTGTGGGTGCTTGGGGATTCAAACCCGGGATCCTCTTAAGAGCTGATTGGCATTCTTAACCATAGGCCATCTCTCCAGCCCCTTCCATGGTGATTCTAAATCTCATTAAGTTGACAATCAGCATTAACTATCACAGCTGCCCATTCTCCCACAAGTCCATTTGCAGAATTACATGCACAGCCAATGTTTATTGCAGCTCTCTTCAACAATAAGCAAGCTCTCTCATAGCAAAGCTGGCAAGAACCAAGTGTTCCTTGCGGATGAGTGGATTAAGAAAATGTGGTACATCTAACAATGGTTCTATGCAGCAGTAAACAAAGAGGACATCATGAAAATTGCAGGTAAATGGATGGGAACTCAAAGCTGTTTATGCTAAGTGAAAAGTAACCAGTTCCAAGAAAAACGAGGACTTCTGGTTCCAGACCAATCTTTATTTGTAAAGGCAACTGAGAATATTTTTTCTTTTTTTAGAAATATACTAGATTGCTACTATTTAAAAAAAGTACTTAAGCCGGCAGTGGTGGCACAACCTTATACCTGAGTACTTGGAGGCAGAGGCAGGGCGGATCTTTGTGAATTCAAGGCCGCCTAGTCTATAAGAGAGAGTTCCAGGACAGCTGGGGGCTTACAGGGAGAACCGTGTCTCCAAAAAGACCAAAAAAAAAAAAAAAATACATTAAAACAGTACTCAGGCCAGGTGTCGGTAGGCATAATTGCCTTAGTCCAAGCACATGGGGAGGCAGGAGGCAGGACTGATGATTTCTGTGAGTATCAAGGATAGCCTGATCTACAACGTGAGTTCCAGGACAGCTACAGCTACAGGGAGACCCAGTGTCTCAAAACACCAAGAAAAAAACAAAAACAAAACCATCAACTACATATGTAATTTTAGGAATGTAAGTAATATTTCTTTTTACTGCATGCAACTCTGCTGTTAAAGGTGAATCCTAATAGATAGCTTGGAATGAACCTATAGTTATTTTCAGAACTCATAATTTTGGTATATTGTGTGGAGTATATACATACATATTTTGGAGTAATATGAAATTAAGGGAACAACAACAAGACTTGTCCAAGAAGAACTGATTGAAACAGTAAAATTCATAGCCGCAAAACAGTAAAACTATGCATATGAAAGTTAAAAAGACTGAGAAAAAGATGCACAGGACGATGTATGGCACCAATGCATGGGCTCTGGGGCTGGAGGCAGGGGAAGAGGGAAGGCGGTCTAAATGTGATTAAGAAAGTTATAAAATGTAGAAAAATGTTAAAAGTTTAAGAAAAAATTAAGAAAAAAGAAAAAGATGACTTCCCTTAAGAGAAACAGAAACAGAATGTGTTTGTTCTCTGATCCAATCAACGCTAAGCCAGAAA
Organism: Rhizomys pruinosus; assembly: GCA_009823505.1. NCBI lineage: Eukaryota > Metazoa > Chordata > Mammalia > Rodentia > Spalacidae > Rhizomys > Rhizomys pruinosus. The sequence continues at coordinate 3,833,249 of VZQC01012951.1, forward strand.
GGAAGGTCTGCTGGGAGCACAAAAATCTAAACCGCATTGGGATCCGCATTAAGGGGGAGTAGTTGATCTGAGGGACACGAGCACCTACCTAGAGAGAGGCAGGTGTGTGCTGTAGTTCCAGCATCACATCTCTGTTACAGGGTTTCTGAGCAGGGCTCAGCAGTCTCCATTCCCCTGGGGAGACATGCAAGCCCACATCCCTGAATGCCATGTGTTCCTGTCAAACACAGCACACGCCCTGCTTAACCCAACCAACCTTGAGCTCTTGGGTGATGGGCAGGGAGAGGCTGTCCCAGGTGGGGCAGTAAGATCTAGATCCTGCTTTTGGCTGTCACCCTGATACCCTGTGTTCCAGGACTTTTAAAGTCCTGTATCTACCCAGCCAGTACCATTTGTATCTACACATTCAAAGTCCTGGATAGCACAGGGCCTGTGAGAGCATGCACAAGACCTGCACAAGCTCAAGCCAGTTCATTGCCTCTAGCTATTTATTTATTTATTATTTATTTATTTATTTATTTATTTATTTATTTAATGTGTATGAGTGTACTGTCTGCATGTAGGTTTGTGCACCAGTGTCGTGTAATGCCGCGGAGGTCAGAAGAGGGTGTTGGATTCCCCTGGAACTGGAGTCAAAGACGGTTCTCAACCACCATGTGGGTACTGGGGATCGAACCCGGGGCCTCTGCAAGAGCGGTCAGCACTCTTAATGGCTATGCCATCTTTCCAGCCCCATTTTTTTTTTTTTTTTTTTTTTAGCCAATGATTTATTGAAGCTCTGTTGCATTTCATACAAATCAAAATTACATTACAAATCAAATCTAGACCCGTGCCCCCTCCCTGCCCTCCACTCCACCAGAGCTCATGCATTCTGCCAAACCTATTTTTGTCATCTTTTTTCTCAGCTCTCATCTCAAAATTCTAGATGCAGAAGTTTACTGTTTTGAGCGAAGTTCACCGTTTCAGTCATTCTTTGACCCAGTCTTTTTTTTTTTTTTTATTCTTCCTGTTATATATATGTCACTCCAATATAGCATCATATGCATACACATATATCATAGGTTTTAAGCATCTTCGTGTATTGGATTGTGTTTTATTAGGGCGATAAGATTTTCAATGTTGGAAAGTCTACTCTCTGGTCTGAAGCCCAAGGCACCATCACGTTCTGCCCTGTGCTCCTTTGACACTGGGGTTTTCCCTTCCACATGGTCACCAAATGAGTCAGTAGAGTCACCTCATCCTGTCTTATCTTCTTGTAATGGTCATGCAACTGCCTGGGTAGTCCAATAATGCAGTCTATATTCTAAGAGCTGAAACCCCAGTATAGCTCAGTGCCACAAGCGTTGGATGTCTCAGCAGTGCCCCATCTGCGGACTGGAAGGTTTGGAGGATTCTTGGAGAGACTGATGTCTTATCAGTCCATCATTGAGAAAGTTTGAAAGCTGTGTCTTCTCAAATCTTTGAAGGATGACAAGAACATGGCAGCACAGGGTAGCTCGACTTGCAAAGACAGGCCCAAAAACTTGCTCTTTGTCGTTTTTTGCTAAAGACTCAAGTTTTATATCTGCAAGTTAATTTCTCAGGACTTACTGAGCTTTTTATTTCTGGTTACTTTCTTTCACTGTTTTCGACCATCGTTAAGCCCAGATTAACAAGGTTTTTGTTTTCTCAAGGTGACTTGAGGATCTGGTCTCTTGAAGGTCACTGCAGGGGATTTTTTTTTTGGTGGTGTGGGGGGGGTGTGGTGCATGGCTGTCTTTTTGGCTTCCATCACTTGGTTCCATCCACATCAAGGACAAGTCAGGTCTTGCTAGACCAGGCTCCCTGTTTTTTGGAACGCATGGAGCAGATTTCTTTATAGACTGGGGACATCTGGCTGAAGTCCCATTAGTGGATCTCCAAGACCTCTCCTGCACTAGGAAGACTGGTGACTCACATTGCACGACATTTCAAGGATGACCAGTGCATACCTCTGGGACTTAGTTGACCTCTGAGGGCAAGGAAAAAAGTTATCTTAGGACCTCAGCCAAATTGATAGGCGATTAAGGTATGGGTCATTAAGTCCAGAGGCTAAGTTCATCAGCTGTATATTTTTTAAACTATTTTATAATATTATGGATGCGTTGTCCAAGCCTCTGCATGCTTTACTAGTGGGTTTAGCTGGCCTGTATATGGCATAGCTATTGTCAGTCTGTGATGTGCCCACCACAAGGTAAAACAAAATAGTCCTCTTTTTCTTAACAATTTAATTATTGTTAATACAATAAAGACGACTGTACAGGCGACTTATGAAATTATTTTTGTTAAGAAGCATTCACGGGGGCTGGAGAGATTGCGCTAGCAGTTAAGAGGCGAACGCTCTTACAGAGGCCAGGGTTCAGATCACCACAACGCACCAGCGAGGCCAAGCACCTTCTGTATGACTCCAATTATCCAGGCAGCGAACAGTCAGGCAGTTATAGGGGAATTCCGAAACTCTTTGCTGACCTCCGCGGCATTGCACGGACGCGGGGCAGAAACCTTGCATCAGCAAGACAGTAACATCATTACACATACGAAATACAATAAATGCTGGGCTGTGGTGGCTACATTGCCTTTAATCACTCGGTAAGCGTACTTGGGAGGCAGAGGACAACCACAGAGCTATCTGTGAGTTGAAGGCCTAGCCTGGTCTACAGAGTACGAGTTCAGGGCCACCTCATGTGCTCAGTAGAGGGAAGACCTGTCGTACGAAAAAGGCCAAAAAAAAAAAAAACACAAAAAAAGATAACAAAATAAAAAAAATAACAAAGAAGCATTACAGATTCATGAGGAAGCATGGAGGCAATCCAAATAGATAAACTTTGGCATTTATTTGACTTCTTTTCCATCATGTTTATCCTAGCTGTAGTAATAGAATGATGTCAGTTGACTTACCAAATAACATAGTCTCTCAAAATATTTTTTGAATAACATAAGCAGAGACAATGAACAATTATCTCAAATATATATTTATATATGTAAACACATTAAGATTATACCTTAGAAATTTTAAGAAGTATTAATAATTTTTTTTTAATCTGTTATTTAATTGTTTGTAAGTTATGGAATGTCCTGTCTGATGCCAGTCTTTGTGAACACCCGTGTTGTGCAATGCCGCGGGAGGTGCAGAGACGGGTGTCGGGATCTAAGGAACTGGCGTTCTCAGACGGTTCTAGGCCGCCATGTGGTGTGGGGATCGAACACCCGGGTCCTCTGTAAAGTCGGTCGGCTTCTCTTAAACCCGTTTAGGCCATCTTCTCCAGCCCAGAAGTTAACTATTTAATTAATGTATTAATAAATAAGAAATAAAAATATTCTCTTTTTTTAGCTATGAAGTAGATATATTTCAAATGACCTTTTTTTTTTTTTTTTTAAGTTTAGAGCTGTTTTTACATAGATTTGGCAATGATATGCACCTTGTGAAACCAGCTGGTTAGCTTTAAAGAAGCAGTACTGATGGAAAAATGTCCTGGGCTGGAGAAATGGCCTAGCGGTTAGAGCACCGACCGCTCTTACAGAGGACCCGGTTCGAGCCCAGCACGCCCACCATGGCGGCACGAGAACCGGCCGAACTCCAATTCCAGGAGAACTCCAGTCCAGGGGAATCGCGCCCTCTTCTGACCTCTGCGGCGTTGCACGACATAGGTGCACAAAACAAACTTGCATGCAGACAGTACAATCTCACATACGAAATAAAAAAAATTAATAATAAAAAAAATTAAAAAAAGGAAACTACATGCTTAAAAAAACTGTCCTAAAGATGATTTATATTTTAATGGATCTAATGCATACTGTACAAAATACATGAGAAAACGCAGAGATAACGTTTGGAAGTGACTTTCTTAATCCTGTGAAAGAGTCTTGGCATATTAAAAGAGCACGTAATAGAAGCAGAATTGAGACAAAGATCCAGGAAATAACTCCTTGACCAGACTGTGTAACTTGTTATATCTTGTGTTCAAAGAGTCTTTAAAATGTAAACTTAACTTAAACACTCATGTTAACTTCTAGATTTGAACAATCTTAGAAACCATTAAATCATTTTTTACTTGTTCTTTGTCAACAAACTGGCCATACTGAACATGTGGCCAAGCTGACATTAGTCTGTTTTAGCTGGGTTCTCTTCCTTTCAGTTTTACTGTTGAGCCCAAGAAGCTGGGATAACTTAACAACATCAGTTTACATGAGTAGCTTACATATAAACTAATCTGTATATGAAGTAAAATATTCATTTATTTAAATAAGCTCATGGAGACACATGTGCATTCACGTGTGTTAGGTCGCTGGGAGACCCTAAAATGCCAGCCCAGGTCTCAACATTCTAAAATGGAGCGTCCAGGCTTAGCCCCTTTTTGTCCCTCTGCCTGTCAGGAGACCAACCAATCACTGGCCACACTGACTAGCTTATGTCATTCAAAGTTACCCAAGCCCTGAAATGTCTATAAAGGCTGCCTGCCTTCTGCTGCTGGTTACCACTTTGTCTGATCCCGGCAGGAGGCAGTACAGGGGTCTACTCCCATAAGTTGCTGTCGCCCATGGAGTTGTCTTCATTGTTCGTTGTTACTGCGCCCCCTTTCATACAACATACAGATTTTTAGCAACCAAGATCTTGTATTATTCTTTGTTGTAGGAAAAGGGTCTCCTTGAATTTTTATATGAATAATAAACTTAAACATGGAGGTCTGTTCAGAAAACATATATATAAGTATATTTATATGTATATATATTTTATTTCATTTTGATTCTTGTTTATTAATCTTATCAAGTTTAATATTCTACTATATTCATATAGTCTATATTGCATATATGATATATAATACTGATATGATATTATACTTATGTATTACACATTTTTTTTTTTATTGGTTCTTTTCAGACCAGAAAGAGTAGGATCTGTGTCCAATATTTCAGAGGAGCATGAATTTGAACATACTGGGGTGGACAGCAAGGCAACAAAAGGTCTTGGTCTCATGTTCGATGAACATGGAAAAAGAATTAAATAATGTCCTGGAAAATCTGTCCTACCTTAGCCTCTGAGACTGAGATCCATCCATCTATTCAAAATTGTGTAAAGTCACTGATTAAATAGCAAACGCTAATGACAGATATTTGTTGGGCACATTGCAGTTTATTCGCAGAAGGCAAGAAGTCCTGCTTTAATGTTATTATTTATTTATTTATTTATTTATTTATTTTATTTCTGTATGTGTATGACAGTGCTGTCTGCATGAGCGTTGTGGTTGGCACCCGTGGCGGCCATGCCGCATGAGTGTAGAAGAGGGTTCGGTTCTCCTGAACTGGTGTCACTCTGAGAATTGGAGTTTACAGAGTGTCTTAGCCGCCACGAGTGGGTGCTGGGGACGAAACCCCCGGGTCTGCTGTAAAGTGGGTCAGCACGATCATTAGACTGCACGGCCGCTCGCATCAGCCCAAGTCAGATCTTTTTTGTAAGAGTGATTTTACCCTGACACCTACGCTCAACATAGATATGCTTTTCTTTTAGAAAAAAAGAAAAAAAATTATATATAGAGATATAAAAAACGATTCCGAAGCCCAGACAACACATGACAGTGCGTGTCACTTGCTCGCCAATAGGACAAGTCCACTGGTTATTAAAATTAAATGATGGTGGAGCTGGAAAGATGGCCTTGACGGTTAAGAGAACCAAAACGCTCTTGCAGAGGACCTGGTTCGATCCCAGCACCCACATGGCAGCTAAGAACCGTCTGAACTCCAATTCCAGGAGAACTCCAGTTCCAGGGAAATCCGAGACCCTTTCTGACCTCCGGAAGACATTCCCACAACACGGGTGCACAGACCCTAGATGCGCGACAGTACCAGTTCTAAATAATATGAACAAGTAAAATTTTAAAAAAAATTTAAAAAATTAAATGATGCGTTAATTTCTTCTTCTAGAAACCTACTTATGAGGGAACTCACATTTCGACTCTAGCCACCCCAACATCTATCAGAGAGGTGGACTGCAGGGGAAATGATGGAGATAGGATGAAGGACAGACAGCACCAGGTCTGAATATTCCCTGTGAAAACTGTAACCCTTAAAACAAAGCTGTCTTTGGGCTGGAGAGATAGCCTATGGTAAGCAGCACCAACTGCCCTTGTGGAGGAACCCAGGACCCAGGACCCCAGGTTTGATCCCCAGACACTACACTGAGGCTAAAACCTCTGTACCTCCAATTCCGGAGGAACTCCAGTTCCAGGGATCCAAGACCCTTCTGACACTCTGCGGCGCATTTTACGGACAGGTGCACAACCTACATGCAGAACAGTCCATTCATATACACATACAAAATAAATAAAATAAAGAAAAATTAAAAAAATTAAAAAGAAGAATCCTTGGTGAAACGTGATTTCCATTAAAAAAAAAAAAAAAAAAAAAAGCCTGGTTTCCTGGAGGACCAGATGGCACTGTTCTGATCTGCAATAGGGACACAAGCTGTCAACATGAGCAAAGCTGAAATGGCAGTCACCTGAAGCTTAGCAGTCTGGAGCCCAGCAGAACTCTCTTTCCCCAGCAAGAAGTCGTCTTTAGGCAGCCAGGATTCACAGCAAACCCAGGGGAAGAAAACAAAGGTTCAGGAAACCACTGGAAAGCCTCAGGCCTCCAACAGGACAGGATCACCTCGACAGTCATATGGACCTGCAAAAGATGGAAAGAACTTGTGAGGTAACTTCACTAGAACCAAGCTGGGATGTAGTGGAAGAACTCAGCCCACCCAGAGAAGCTGTCAACAGGAAGTGGAAGATGATCCTTTCTCCCTGCAGTGAGGAAAGTTGAAACTTACTGAGCGTTTACATTACACCAGAGGCTGTTGTTGCAGGTGGGCCCTCTTCATTCTCTCCTTACACAGCTCAGACAAGCAGATTCTACCTTCATGTACACAGGTGAGATCAGATCCTTGCCACATGACAAGTCTATGAAATGACAGCCTGTGAAACTATGACTGTGCAGAACAATCAGCTGTAATATCTCCTAGTGTGTCCATCTGAGATGAATGAAGACTGGTCACAAGGAGGCAAGTGTTGAATATGATGACAGACTTTGAGAGTTCTACAGTATTTCAGGCGTTGGGGAATTGTCCATATTAATAAAACATAAAAATGGAACCTAGAAAAAAAATTGAATCTATAATCCGAGATTCTTGTAGAAGTCTTTGGAAACTGAAAAACCTGACGACTGTGTGGCAGCTTGACACTCCTGCAAAGCCCTAACTCAGGAGAGAATAAAGTTAGACCTTCTGGAAACATGGCCACCTCACACCTAATGAAACCTGAGCTTGTTTGGCTAGGTCAGACAGACAGCCCCTTGTCCCAAGCGAGGCCAAGAGGTGGGAGGACCCCAAACCAGCAAAACTCCAGGGATACATGGCCCTAAGCACAGTAACTATCACACCCCTAAAATCGGATTCAGTCAATCCGCACCAGGGTGGGAACTTCAGCTTGAGAGCTCCTTTATCAACACTGGGATTTCAACCACCACCGAACCTGCCCCCACACATAAGAACTCTGGCACAGAAGAGCAGAGCCCCGCACCCACGTACCTTCCAGTTCAGAGCTGAGACTCACCTTATTCCACACCCTCCAAAATAAGACACTGGGAAGACTAGGGCCGAGCCAGGCCAGCGTTTCGACTGGGGCGCCACTTTCCTCCCCATCCTCCAGTGCCCAGCATGTCCCTGACCAGCCCTGCAGGACACCTTTGTCTCCCTAAGGCCGGGACGCAGCCAGCGACAGACCGACCAGCCACAAAGGAACGACGCGAACAGCTTCCCGCCACAAGCTAGGGAACGGCCATCGGCAGGCGATGGGACTACACTACCCATAGTTCTCCTCCAGGCAGGGACGACATCTCCCAGAATGCCCCAGCCACCAGTAGGGTGCTAACTGCCTCAAGTTCCACTGTCCTGTAACTGGCTGTTTTCAGAGCAGCGTGCTTTATCTGGCGACTGAGCATTGCATGCGAACTGGCTCTCCTTGCTAAAACCATAGTCATAAAAATAGAAAACTCTCAGCTGAGGCGTGGTTGGTGTCCTAGCGGAGCCAGAGGCAGGTGGAATCTCGCTGTGAGTTTCAGGGCCAGCCTGGTTTTTCTATAAATTAACTGAGCTTCCAGGCCAGACTGGGACTAAGGGAGACCTGTCTTCAATAAGACAAATAAAAAAACAAAAAAAAACTAAGGTAGTAAACTCCACGCCTGCTACTGGCCCTAGACTTCTTCTACTTACACTCCCAAATCTGTCTCACTGAATTATAGCCAAGTTGTCGAGGACAACTCTTTCACCAACCCAGGAAACCATCAGAGCTGAGGTGCTGTTTTGTTTGTTTGGGGGAATATGTATCTTAAGCTATCAGGACTTAAGTTTGAAATTAAGTTCCTTTTTATAAGATTGAACCCATGGCCATGCACATTGCCAGGGAAAGCACTCCACTCGTGCCATTTTCCAGTTCCTTTTTGAGATGAGCATCTCATTGACATTGTTCAGTCTCGCTTTTGGACTACTCTGTANTGGATCTACAGGAAACCCTGTCTCAAAATCAGACCAAAAAAAAAAAAAAAAAAAAAACCTAAGACAGTACAACTTTAAATTCCAAACACTGAAAAGTTTACACTCTCCTTTAAAAGTATCCTCTCTTGCCACGCTTTTAATCCTAGCACTTGGGTGGCGGAGGCAGGCGGATCTTTGTGAGTTCAAGGCCAGTCTGGTCTACAGAGCGAGTTCCAGGACAGCTGGGGCTACAGGGAGACCCTGTCTCAAAAAAAAAAAAAAAGTATCCTCCCTGTAGATTCCTGAATAAAATCCAAAACAATTACTGTCTTATTTCAAAATGGAAGGGTAAGGCACACCTAAACCAATGTAATTCTGGCAAATAGCTCAAGCCTGGGATTCACTCACAATATTCTGGGCTCCAGGGTTTGGGCAGCTCCACTGCATATGTGCTACTGCCCTTGGGCTCATCCCATGGTCCTGGCATCTCCAGAGACCTGGGGTCTCCACTGAAACTGACCTGGACCTTCACCATTCTTTAGGGTCTTCTGATCTCTCCTTATGCAGCTCCTCAGATTCTCTTCATGACCCGTTAAATCCTGGAGGCCATCACTGCAAGCAAGGCTGCATTTTCACCAATAGCCTTTCCTGGCCTCTCACACTGCCAAGCCTCAGCTGCTTTCTATGACACCGTCAAGATTTGAACAGCAGAACCTATAGGAGACTTTTACTCATTATCAAGTCCTGCTTCCACCTTGATATGGAGGCCCAGGCCCTCTGTGGACCCCATACCTGTGTGGTTACGCTGAGATAATTCTTCCCAGAAGACTTCGCCACAGTGATGCTGGTGTCTTGTTACTTACAGCTGATTTTTCAGGCCCAGCTAACTGGTATCAGTGGTTCTAATGAAGCAAATGTGTCACTTCAGCTTCTGGTCTCTTCTTATTCAAAGTCATTTCTTCAGCCCCAGGCAATTAGAACACAGATTCGATTCCAAAGTTCAAACACTTCCACAGCCTAAGACATCAAGGTCAGGTTTGTCAGGGCAGAACCCCACAAACCTGGTACCAATTTCTGTTTTAGTTTCTCTTCATTTGCTATGACAGAACACTCTAACCAAAACCATGTTGAGGAGGAAAGGTTTTATTCCCCTTATATCTCCTGGGTCACAGTTCATCACTGAGGCAGCCCAAGGTAGCAGGAACCTGGAGTCAGGAGTTGAAGCACAGCCCCATGGAGAAATGCTGCTTACTGGCTTGCTCCCCTGGCTTGTGCTCAGCCAGCTTTCTTTTTCCTTTTTTTTTTGGTCTTTTTGAGACAGGGTCTTCCTTTTTAGTCCCAGCCAGCCTGGAGCTCACTCAGTAAACCAGGCTGGCCTTAAACTCACAGAAATCCGCCTGGCTTCAGCCTGCCTTCTTTTTTTTTTTTTTTA
>VZQC01012951.1:3844659-3869399 GCA_009823505.1 Rhizomys pruinosus
AGACTGTGGGCGAGGCTTTAGCCAGAAGTCAATCCTCATTGCACACCAGAGGACACACTCAGGGGAGAAGCCTTACAAGTGCAGTGAGTGTGGGCGAGGCTTTAACCAGAAGTCAGTGTTCATTATTCATGAGAGGACACACTCTGGGGAGAAGCCTTACAAGTGTACTGAGTGTGGGCAAAGCTTTAACGAAAAGTCAAAACTTACCATTCATGAGAGGACACACTCAGGGGAGAAGCCTCACATGTGCAGTGAGTGTGAGCGAGGCTTTAACCGGAAGTCAGCACTCATCATTCATGAGAGGACACACTCAGGGGAGAAGCCTCACATGTGCAGTGAGTGTGAGCGAGGCTTTAACCTGAAGTCACAGCTCATCATCCACCAGAGGACCCACACTGGGGAGAAGCCATATATGTGTGGGGTGTGTGGAAGAGATTTTAATCAGAAGTCACAGCTCATCATCCACCAGAGGACCCACACTGGGGAGAAACCATATGTATGTGGTATGTGTGGAAGAGGCTTTGCTAAGAAGTCCCATCTCAACAGACACCAGAATATTCACTCAGGAGAGAAGCCTATTCTATGCAAGGATTGTGGGCGAGGCTTCAGCCAGAAGTCAAACCTAATCAGACACCAGAAGACACACTTGGGAAAAGCCATACATGTGTCAGGACTGGGTGAAGCTTTGGCCATCAGACCAGGCTCATCCAACATAAGAGAGAGCACTGGAGGGAGAAGCCGTACATGTGTAGTCAGTGTGGACTAAGCTTTAACAGCATCAGTATACATGTCTAGGCAGTGTGGACTAGGTTTTAACAGTATCAGCCTTAATCACACACAACCAGGTCCACTCCAGAGAGAAGCATGTGTGTGCAGGGAGTGTGGCCAAGGGGTCATCCACAAGTCACGCCTGACCTTACATCAGATGACACACAAGGGAAGAAGCCTTATGTGGTCCAGACCTCTGGGTCTGGGAGTCTCCCCTCAGTGGACACAGGAAGATGAAGTGTGTCCACCACAAACTGCCCTTCCAGCCTGCCTCTGCAGTCTGCTTGGAGCATCTTCTGACCTCCTGTCATCTGACAATGAAGATGATGGAAAGAACTCATTCGGAATCCTTACACTTCCATGAAGTGGGAAAATGCATCTCATAAGTGATCAATGGACATTAGCTTAGTTTACTTCCTTTCCAATCAGTTCCATGTTTTGTGGCTTTTGCTCTAGTAAATTTTGCTTCTTTACAAATCTGGAACCTAAGCTGTGTGCCTCATTCCTTGACAAGACTGGAGAATGACCTGGATATCTTGAACTGTAAGTCCACTGTTCCACAAGAATTCATTGCTCAGACCTTAGCCTGTATCAGTCATGTATTTATTGAAAAGTCTGGTCCTGTGCATGGGGGAGTGTGTCTAGGAAATATCTTCAGAGATTGCAGGTACAAGGAGAGATCCTGAAAACGAGGCCCTGGTGCAGTTTATCTGCAGCTGTCCTCTTCCTGTGTCTTCTGTGACGGCTCCTCTCTTTTCCCTTACACTTCAGACCTCCATACTGTTACCTTCTCTGAATCATCTCAACCACCTCTCTTGTTTGCCCCAAGCTTTGGCTCCTTTTCCTGCCATCTTGGGCACCTCTTACCAAAACATTATTCCTGACACTCCCCATGGTTTGCTCATTCAGTTATGACCAAGCAATTCTTGAGTCTCATCACTCGGGCTCTCTGGCCACCAAGAACTCAAATAATACCTAGTCACCCAGTTATGTCACCTCATCAGCACTCTCATAATACCAGGATGGTAAGGATGAAACTCAGGGGCACAGCCCACACCTGTCCTGCAACAGCAGTTTACTCATGCTCCTCAGCATCCCATCCCAGGACTTTCCTTCCTGGCTCCCTCTTCCCTGTACTAAGCTCCACTAGCCCCCAACCTCCTTAGTTCTCCGAAGATGCAGCAATAGAGATATGTTCCTGTATTTGAAGATTCTTTGCTGTATCTCCTTAGTTGTGTCTTAGTCCAAAGTGGTTTTGCTCAAAGAAGTACCCTTTAAGATAAAATCATTCCAAGGATATTCCAGTAAGACTCTTAAGGCTGTAGAAAGCTTATTTTTTGTGGTGCTGAAGTGACACAAAATGGTTTGAATGAATTATAAGGCTGTCATCCCATGAGACCAATAATTTTTTCCTTTTTCTTTATGAAACAGTATCTACTATATAGCCCTGACTGGCCAGGAATTCACAGAAATCCCCGTCTCTGGCCCCTGAGTCCTGGAATTAAATGCCTGCTCTTCTATACCAGGCTGCCTTAACATTTAGACACCTTCAACCAGAGGCTTGACTTGATTTCAGTGTAAATGATTTTATCTGGATTTCATTCTATTATCTAATAGAATGATTATTAGGTAATAGAATGAAATCCAGATAAAATCATAGTATACCCTGGAGATCTCCCGAGAACAGCTCAGGCAAGCCCAGGTAGGTGGACGGCAGCTGAGTGCTTCAGCAAGGCTGACTGTTGACTGATTTCATCTAGTTAATCTGTTAATCCAGTTGTCTTTGATTGATTGGCTTTTGTGGCTGTGGGGGTGGAGTTCTCCTCCCAGCCGGTATTAAAGGCAGGGTTGTGTGACTCTCGATCTGAGATCTGAGAACAGCTCAGGCAAGCCCAGGTGCTGGGGTGTGGGCTAAAGAGCCCACCCACAGTCGGTCATCCGTCCTGTGTTGCCCCCCCTCCCTGCCAACTGAGGTTAAGAAGGCATCTGAAGGAGACAAGCAAAGCAAGCCTTCAACACAGTGAAGAGGCATTTAAGACCTACATTGGAATACAAGCAAGGAGAAGCTCATATGCCAGGAACACAAAGAAGAGACAACACAGGAAAGGGGCAGGATAATCCCACACCAAGGTCTACCAACCCTATGGAAGATTCCTACAGTGGGATCCCCATCTTCCATGGGGATGGCCCAGGACACAGATATCAGAAACACAATTGGGACATACTTAAAGAACTGCAACATTATAAAGAGCAAATCAAAGAACTAAGAAAAGAGAATGAAGAACTCAAGAAGGACCTAGAGAGAGAGAATGACAAACTCCAGAAGGAACTGGAAACACTGAAAAGATCCCATGCTGAAAAAGATAAAGAAACCAACCAGCGAAGCAAAGAGCTACAGGAAGAGATTGAGAAGCTCCAAAAAGAAGTAGAAATACTAAAGAAATCAGAAGAAGAAATGAAAAAGNTTTATTTATTTATTTATTTATTTATTTATTTATTTATTTATTTATGAGTGTACTGTCTGCATGTAGGTTTGGGCACCTGTGTCGTGCAATGCCTCGGAGGTCAGAAGAGGGTGTTGGATTCCCCTGGAACTGGAGTTCTCCTGGAATTGGAGTTACAGACGGTTCTTAGCCACCATGTGGGTGCTGGGGATCGAACCTGGGTCCTCTGCAAGAGAAGTCAGTGCTCTTAAGCGCTAGGCTATCTCTCCAGCCCCTCAATTTATTTATTTATTTATTTATTTATTTATTTATTTATTTATTTATGAGTGTACTGTCTGCATGTAGGTTTGGGCACCTGTGTCGTGCAATGCCTCGGAGGTCAGAAGAGGGTGTTGGATTCCCCTGGAACTGGAGTTCTCCTGGAATTGGAGTTACAGATGGTTCTTAGCCACCATGTGGGTGCTGGGGATCGAACCTGGGTCCTCTGCAAGAGAAGTCAGTGCTCTTAAGCGCTAGGCTATCTCTCCAGCCCCTCAATTTATTTATTTATTTATTTATTTATTTATTTATTTATTTACGAGTGTACTGTCTGCATGTAGGTTTGGGCACCTGTGTTGTGCAATGCCTCGGAGGTCAGAAGAGGGTGTCGGATTCCCCTGGAACTGGAGTTCTCCTGGAATTGGAGTTACAGATGGTTCTCAGCCGCCATGTGGATGCTGGGGATCGAACCCGGGTCCTCTGCAAGAGCAGTCGGCGCTCTTAACTGCTAGGCCATCTTTCTAGCCCCTCAATTTATTTTAAAGGTTATTGTGGCCTCAGACTAGTTTGGGAGAGATTTACCACTTTCCTCTCAAGGAATGTTGTATAAGACCTGGAATATTCTGTTCCTTGCAAGCTTGGTATAACACATCTGTGCAACCTGTATGAGAGAAATAATACCTCCTACAGGTTCTTAGTTGGAAAGGAGCCAATAACAAAAGACAAATGAACTAGAGAAAAGTGCACGGAAGCTTACTGATGTGTATGCTTCATGTGAACATGGAGAATTACCAGTTCTTGAAAAGGGCTTTGAATTGTAGATTGTGTGGCATCTTCAGTAATGAACAGTGAGTTTGGGAGAGGTGACAAGGCAGGAAATGTACTCTGGGTCTCTGGGGGTGGCATTGTGGGGCAAGACAACAGCTTGGCAGGTGCTCACTGTGGTCAAGCTAGTTGGTATGGACTCCCCCAGGCCTCCCTGAGGGTTTTTGGTGTTTTTTGTTAACCCTCATTGTGGGAGGGAGGGCAGCAGTGGTGGTGGGCTCTTTAGGTCTGTAAACCTGTGTCCTGCTTTTGGGTGAGCAGAGGGAGGCAGAGCCCCTGCACCTGTTGCTTCTTGTCCCTTGCAGTCCATGGGGGATTATTCTAGTCAGCTGTGTTCTTTTATAAGAAGATAATGACCGGCCTGGAGAGATGGCCTAGTGGTTAAGAGCGCCAACTGCTCTTGCAGAGGACCCGGGTTCGATGCCCAGCACCCACATGGTGGGCCGAGAACCGTCTTTAACTCCAGTTCCAGGGGAATCCGACACCCTCTTCTGACCCCTGTGGCATTGCACGACACGAGTGCACAAACCTACATGCAAGCAGCACATTCATACACATACAAAAATAAATAAAATAAAAAAATAAGTTAATGACCATAGAGCTATCAGTTCTTCTCCTTTTTTATGGATCAATAGTCACAATTTCTTGTGAATTGATTCATTTTTGCATAGTCGAATATCTTGTCCATTTTGAAGGAAACTTCAGATTGTTTATGATATTTTTACCTTTTAAAACCTCGGCCACTGGCTTTCCTCTTAGCAGTCTTGCAGACGTCAGGCACCACTTTTCAGTCACCTGTCCTGGGTCCTCTAGATTGAGCCTTACTTGGTGGTTACTTAACTTCTATTCAGGTCTTTATCGCCTTTTCCCTCTTCTCCACTGCCCTTTCTACCTGCTCTTCCTCTCACTGAAGTTGAATATTTGGCTCATTACTTTTTATTCTTTCCTTCCCTTAGAACTAGACAATTCCAAGTGCTGCTGTCTGAGTGTGTGTACTTATAACAGAATACCACAGATTAATTTATAAAAGAAAGTAATTTATTTCTTGAAGTTTTGAGGTTAGAAAGTTCAAAAGTGTCTGGCAAAGGCCTACTTGTGTGTCCTGACATGATGGAAGGGCAAGAGGCAGAGAGAGGAACTGGACTAGGTTCATCCATCTGTCAGGAGCCTCTCCAGGGAAAACTAACCTGGTTCTGCATTAATCTGCTTTTAAGTTGGAACCCTCCTTTCTGATCACTGTTTAGAGGTCTCACCTCTCAACTCTTACGAGTACAATGATGACTGCATTTCAGCAATGTTTGTGTCTATCTATCTACTTATTTATTTATTTATTTATTTATTTATTTATTTATTTTGGTCTTTTCAAGACAGGGTCTCTCTGTAGCCCCAGCTGACCTGGAACTCACTCTGTAGACCAGGCTGGTCTTGAACTCACAAAGATCCGCCTGCCTTTGCCTCCCAAGTGCTAGGATTAAAGGCGTGTGCCACCATGCCCAGCATCTATCTATCTATCTATCTATCTATCTATCTATCATCTATCAATCATATCTATCTAATCATCTATCTCTCTATCATTTATTTAGACAAGGTCTCACTATGTGTCCCAGGCTGGCCTCAAAATCATAGTAATCCTGCTTCAGCCTCCTGAGTGGGAGAATTGTAGGTGTCAGCAACACTCAGTTTATAGTGTATTCACTAATTTTTTGCATTATTCTTAATTCATATGCCATTTAGATGTGCCCATTTGATTTTTTCCAAATAAATGATGACTTGTAAAGTTTATTTTTATTATCTTACGTTATTAAGCTTTTCTGTAAAATCTTGTTTTGACTTCTAACTAATTGCATTTTGGTCTGAAAACATGGTTTGTATATTCTTTTAAATCTGCTGACTTTGTATTGAAATTTAGTCATTCTTTTATTACATTTATGTATTTATTGTCTCGTGTGTGTGTGTGTGTGTGTGTGTGTGTGTGTGTGTGTGTGTTGCTCATGTGTTAAAAGGACAGGTCTGGGCGTGGTGGCGCATGCCTTTAATCCTAGCACTCGGGAAGCAGAGGCAGGCAGATCTTTGTGAGTTCAAGGCCAGCCTGGTCTACAGAGCGAGTTCCAGGACAGCTGGGGCTGCAGGGAAGCCCTATCTCGAAAATACAAAAAAAAAAAAAAAAAAGAGGACAGCATATGGGAATAAGCTTTCTCTTTCTACCATGTGAGTCCTAGGGCTCAAACGAGTCTTGATAGGAAGTATCTTTACCCACCGAGCTATCTTGCGGGTCCTCGTTTTTTCATTCGAGAACAGGAAGGTACTTCACAGAGACATAGCCACTAAAACCCTAGAAGAAGCATCCTTTTTTTTTTTTTTTTGTATTTTTGAGACAGGGACTCTCTTTAGTCCCAGCTAGCCTGGAGCTTGCTCTGTAGACCAGGGAGGCCTTGAACTCATAGAGATCTACCTGCATTTGCCGCAGGGATTAAAGGCGTGTACCACCACCCCCACACTAAATACGGTTCTTAGCCACCATGTGGGTGCTGGGAATCAAACCCAGGTCCTCTGCAAGAGCAGTCAGTGCTCTTAACCACTGAGCCATCTCTATAGCCCAGAAGCATCCATTCTTATTTGTAAAGGTAACCACAAATGTCCTACCTAAAACCTCAACTTGGACTAATTCCCTCATAGGCACTAGCAGGGAATAGGGTTCTAACTCTGGAGAGATCTGAATGTATCTATAAGACTTACCCAAGTTCTCAGTCTTCCCTAGTCTCCTGTGTGTGTGTTGGGGGTGGAGGGTGGGGCTTCCGTGCATAGGGTCTCTGCTGTTTGCAGGAGGCTCCTGGCCTTATTCCTGCATATGATCAAAACTGCTTACATGGTGTCTTTATCAGGGCAGTTATTTATAAGGGAAAGCCCCCAAAGCCTTTGCAAATGGTGCTTTCCAAGAGCCCCCCAGATGCACCAGGTGGGCATAGCTTCCCTTTCTCAGGATGACGATGGGTGGGCCATGTCCTGGTCCCTGTTTGTGGAACAAGACATGGGCTGCAGAACTGCTTCATGTTTAGCTACAAGACAATGTCCCTCTGAGCCCAAAGGGGGCCCTCACCCTCTCTCTGGCCCTACAGGCCGCGTTCACCCTCTCTCTGGCCCTACAGGCCTCGTTCACCCTCTCTCTGGCCCTACAGGCCTCGTTCACCCTCTCTCTGGCCCTACAGGCCTCATTCTGCCCTAGTTTGGTTTTGGTGCTGTGACAAAACACTCTGACCAAAAGCAACTTGAGGAGGAAAGGATTTATTTGGCTCCCAGGTCACAGTCCATTCCAGAGGGAAGCCAAGCCGGAAACCTGGAGGCAGGAACTGAAGCAGAGATGATAGTGTTTGCAGTAGACTACAGGGGAACTCTGCTTACTAGCCTGCTTCCAGGCTCACAGTTGCTACCCTTTTTACACAGCTCAGGCCCATTGCCTTGGGATGGGTGGTACCACCCACAGTGGGCCAGGTCCTCCCACATCAATCAGCAGTCAAGAAAATACCCCCACAGACATGCCAGAATGCCAATCTGATGAGGAATTTCAATCCCTCAATTGAAGTTCTCTCTTCCTAGGTGTGTCAATTGATAACTGATGCTAATTATGACAGGCTTTGACTCTCTGCCTTGGCTCTGGTCTGTGGCTTTGTCTTCGGCAATGGCCAGCAGAGGGATCAGAGAGAGAATGGACAGGCATGATGGTCAGGTTCTGGAGTCAGACAAGCCCAGACTCCAGGGAATGGGCCACTACTTTCATCTCCAATTTCTGGGGAGGGATGAGGCCACCAGCTGTGGATGACTGAGAATTGTGTTTGAGATGCTTAGATGCTAGCGACCCACCAAGGACTATTGTGAGGGTTCTGGGAACATTCAAGGCTATTCTCTGCAAAGCTGAACTGAAAAGGTGGGGAATGACAAAGAGCCAGCCCCTGAGTGCTGCAGGGCTGCAGAGTTCTTGCTGTCCACTCTCCAGTCTCATCCTAAACTGCATTGCATGCCTAGAGATGGCTGACCAAGGGCTCGCATCCGACAGGCCAAAGTTCTGATTCTACAGTACAATGAGTCACCCACTTCCTTCTGTGTCCACGAGCAAGCACGCCCACACACATCTGTCTACACATTGATGACACTTCAGAATGAACCTCCCACATGCTATGTGACTTTTTCTTGGGAGTCTATTTCTATTTACTCTGTTGCAACAATTGACATGTTACCTGATTGTCCATAAATGTTTGCAAGAAGCCAGTAGCAGTGTCCACACAAGTGAGGGCATCAATTCACCTCCGTCATCGACAAGCATAGAGGTGCTATTAGTCTACTTGCCCTTCCTATAAAAGGAGATGTAGATTTATGTACTTACTCAATCCCAGCATCCAGCTGTCACAACTATAATCAAGAACAGGATTCACATCTTTGGACAGAATTCAAAATATCACAATATCTCATGGGAATGCTGTCAACCATCACTATTTTCCAGCCATCATGGCTCCCCTATGGCTAAGCCAGCACCTGCCTATTCTCCTTTTCCCACCAGACTACCATAAAGTTAAGCCTCTGGTTAGAGCCTAACCATCAGTACAGACTGGTGCAGGTCAAGTTTCATGCGTGGCTTCCACCGTCATGCTCCTCACTCATCCCACTGGCCATTCCTCTTCACACAGTGTCTGTGTTCAGTTGTATTCTGCAACCACCCATTGCCGTCCTGTTTAATTACTTGTGTCTTTGGTGTACCAGGCAGGGTAGGGCAGAGTCCCTTCTAGTTCCTGCTCTGGTTGTCTGTTGTAGAATTGTGTTTATTACTTCATCAGGTATCATCCAAGTCTCAGCCCACAATGAAACTTCCCAAAATTTCACAGTTGTGATGTCCTGTGTGTCTTGTGTGGACTGACAGCCCCTCCTCCTGCCTTCAGGGGGTTTTCTGAATCTGTAAGACACTTTGAGGTTAGCAGCATATCATCTATACAATGAAGTTTTCAATAGAGGATGCAGAGAATTACAAAGCAAGATCCCAGGCCACCATCCCATGACAAATAGCAGCATGTGAGGGTCACTAAGGTGAACTGCTACTTATGTCAGGTGAATGGGACTTGGTCTGGAGACTCAGCAGCTAAGAGAATACTAAAGAAAGTACTAGTTAGTCCAACATGGCAGGGACAGATTCCATCACACACCAACTATTTTCTCAGAAGGGGAACGCTGGTGCAATCTCATGGACCGAGGCACTGCTTTGTTTGGCACTCTATCATGCATGCATTCTCCATGAGCCATCTGGGCTTTTTACCAGCCACACTCAGATGTAGGAAGAGCTTTGGGCTTGGCAAATGATCTCTACCTTTTCTAATTCCTAGAGGGTTGCTGTAATTCTTGTCAAGTCCTCCAGGGAAATCAAATTGGTTGGTATTTACTACCCCACAGGGGCTGGCAACTCTACAAGCTCCCATTTCACTCAAGCAAGCATGGCTCTCTTCACAGTACTCTCCAACCATGGTTTGTAGGGTGAGTCCCAGAGCACATCCACTTCTCCCTTGTATAATCTCTGCTAGGGGAGAAAGGCAGACAGTATGCTCTCAGGAGCTGGGAATAATTTCCCAACCTTGTTATAGTCTTTCTCACTTGTACTGTTCTAGCTCCATGAACATCCACTGCTGCCCACTGCCCCTAGAGTTTTCAGGGTTGCCACCAATTAAGGTATACTTAGCTCCAACATTCGTAAAAGCCCAAGTGTTCTGTATATTATTGGTAGGGGACCAAGAGGTTCTTAGGTCAACATAGGGCCTCCAGTTGCCCAGCGTGGTCTTCATCTGTAGGCAATCTTGGCGACTTGGTTAAGAGGAGTGGCTGAAGTGGTTCCTGTCTCAGGATATCTCCTTCCTCTGCAGAAGCAGGTTTGGTGAGAATCACCAGCATCTCTTCCACCCCTTTATTGAATGTCCATTCATGTTTTAAGGCCTCCTTGAGATCCATAATCACAGCATCTGGACCTTTGTCAACTTTTTCACTAGGAACTCCAGAACAACAGACATCTTACCACCCCTGCTGTTGAGTGATCTGGACAGGCCCCTTTGTGTTTTGTCCTCATTCCTTCCTGACTGTCCTGGCACTTTGTCAGACTTTGTCATATGCTAGTATAAGTCTCCCAAATCCATCAAAGCCTCTCCTACCTTGTGAACATCAGGCCCTATGGGGCTCAACAGAACCACTAAAGCCCCATGCTAGTCCTGAGATCCCTGGTGAATTAATCTTTTTTTCTTAATTCTCTTGAAAAACACAGTCATATTCGGGCCAGTCAACTGGGCACCAAACACTCCTATCTCAAGCCCAATTCCCTCCTCATCATTTTGACCTCATTCTCTTCAGTTGGTAGCCGACGGGTCTGTGCCATGGTGGCCAGCTTACAATCCTGCCCATATGTTCCATTTCCATGACTTGCAATATCTAGTACATTGGTCATTCTCAGGGCCAGACTTCCTTAACAGACCACATTCATGAAGGAGGTTCCTCCACAGAAGGCCCAGCTTGACCTTTCCTCTAGTTAGACAGCTTAGCCTCAGCTTCATGTCTTTTTACCCACAGTCAGGAGGTGGGCCACTGCATACCATATGGAAAAGGATGACCATGTGACAGCTGTCCCCAGGCACACTCTGTAACATCTGCACCCAGGGACACCCTTCCTGTAGACAGCTCAACCTCAGTTGCATTGTTTTTCTTTTTTCTTTTTTTTTTTTAATCTTTTTGAGACAGGGTCTCCCTGTAGCCCCAGCTGTACTGGAACTCACTATGCAAACCAGGCTGGCCTTGAACTCACAGAGATCCCCCTGCCTCTGCCTCCCAAGTCCTGGGATTGAAGGCATGTGCCATCATGCCTGGCAATTACATTTCTTATTACCAGTAGCAGGCCATGACTCATACATGGTTCTGTTGTGGCCCTAGCCAGTGGCAGGTGTTGTGTGACTATTGTTAGGTGATATATTTCTATTCTCCCCAGGTAGAAAAGGACAACCCCAAATGGGAAATTATTCTACTCAAGTCCAATTTTTGAACCAATGAGTTTATTGGAGTCACTTAGAAGCATGGGTGACTTGGACAACTGCACAACTGAAGAGTCTCCTCACAGCAATCACTAGCTACTAATATAGATCCCTGGGGATGCAAGAGGCCTCCTAGGCTTAGTGAGCCCTCCTAGCCTCCTGGAAGGATTGTTAATGGGCTCAATCTCATGGGAGTCTCGTATAAGTGATCAGAGCTTCTCTATTCAAAACGGCAATGATCATGTCCACCCAGGAGGAAACGGCCATACAACAGGGCTGCAGGAGGGTGAGGAAGGGCTGCTGTGAGGTGGTTCCAGTGACACTGAGATCCAGGCCTAGAGCTTGAGGCCCAGTTGGGCTTTCCCTGACTTGTGATTTCAGCTAGTCATTGCAACCTCACTTTTCCTGTCTGTGTAATGGTAGCACAGTGAGGTACCAATATGCAGGCCCATGTGAAAGTGCACTGTGAGCTGTGACATCAGATACTTGGTCTTGGCCACAAAAGGGATGCCTTGAGGAGGTTTCAGTGTCCCAATGTCCAGGTCACATTCCTTCAGAGCTATTCAAGGGATGAGCAGCCAAACCCACTGTGGTAAACAATACTAGCACAGCCCACCCAGGCCTGCCAGAGCACCCTGGGGACCAGATCCAGCTCTGGGCAGAGGCGGTTTTCAGATCTGACAGCTGAGCTGGCCTCAGTAGATGCAGGTACACTTCTCAGAGTGCAATGCAGTCATCTGACTGTGCCCACAGCTTAGGCCTCATTAGTACTGGGTTCTCAGTTGCCAGGCTGCCAGGCTCCAAGCCCATAGATTAGGAACCAGTCATGGTAAGTACAGAAACCCATTCCAGGAACGATGCTCACAAACAGCCATATCTATCCCCTGCCCAGCCCAGGTGTTGGCCAAGAGGAGGCCCACCCTAGTGTCCAGTTAAGGCTTTAGACACTATAAATCTGGTTCTGGATCTGGATCTGCTTCAGTTTATGTATAAACTAAGGGGGAATAATTCCATAATGCATGGGAAGTTTAGCAACATCTTAGGTCAGCAAGCATGCACAGTGAGGCCCCATGGCTACCCTCTATGGAGGAAGTGGACATCTGAACAGATAGTGCCTCCTGGCAGAAGAAGTGGTCATGTTCTGGATGGAACGACAGAAAAATCATCCTCATCAGTGTGCCATGCATAAGACAAAAACATTCTGAAAAATAGGAAAAGCCTGCTGTTCCTCTGAGCCATAGGGATTAAGTGACCCACTGGCAGCAGGAAACGCGTGTGGAGTAGACCCTGCACCTCTTAGAATGCTCCTCCAGAAAGGTAGGTGGGTTTGCAAAACAAAAGAAAATCTGAGTGCTGCTTCTTATAGGGGACAAGCAGTCAGGCTGAGCAGCTTTCACCTCCCAATACAACTGGGCTGTGGGGTGGGTAAGCTTCTGGACTGACAGTCACAGCTGCTCCTGGGTCTGCAGATCAGGCAGAGTCCACTAGCAAACAACTCCCCCACACACAATTCTCCCTCCTGGAACCACCAAGAGTCTCAGCTCTCTTATCTGTTTCACCTCTCAGGGCAGCTAAGCCAACATGCACAGTGTAGAAGAGAATCTCTCACCTCTTGCCCCTCTGAAGCAGATACTCTCTGGCTCCAGATCCCAGTTCTAGGTGACCCACATTCCAGAGAAGAGACCAAAGGAAACAAGTGATCGCAGAATGAAGAAGTTCCTGGCCCTAGGTGAGCTGCTTTATCAGCAACAAAACAGGCTAAGGTGATAGAGTGTAAAGGCTATGGGCCAAAGAAGGCCTCACTGAGGG
Organism: Rhizomys pruinosus; assembly: GCA_009823505.1. NCBI lineage: Eukaryota > Metazoa > Chordata > Mammalia > Rodentia > Spalacidae > Rhizomys > Rhizomys pruinosus. The sequence goes on from VZQC01012951.1 coordinate 3,857,810, forward strand.
GCACTGAATGATAAGAGGCCAAACAGTCTAGGGAAATGTGCGCAGGCCGGGGAAATGTGCGCAAGCCGGGGAAATGTGCACAGGCCGGGGAAATGGCAGCGGGAAAGGCCTGGAGTCTGATCACGTCTCAGATTTGGGTACAGAAAAAAAGCCTGGGTGTTATTGTAGAAGAGAGAGAGGCAAGTGGCTGGCTGCGTGGTGGACAGGATCTGAGGGACAGCTCTATTACGGAACAGGGACGTCAGCTCTGTGTGAGCCTCTAGCCCCTCAGGATGAGCAGCAGCCCCTGCTGAGCCTGTCCTCTGGGGCAGCTGGACCATGCTGCCTTGTGACTCCTCATTGCTCCTTCACGTAACAGCTGGGAGACGCTGGGGGCGGGGCCTCCACTCCTGACTGTAGCTGAAGGCCTTGCTCAGGGATGAAGACCATTGGACCAGGAAGGGGATCCCAACTTGTTTCTTGGCACACCTGGGAGCCCAGGTGACTAAGAATGAGAACTTCCGGTCCAGGGCAGTGAGCCTGATTATCTTTACGTGCACAGTGCTAGAGGCTGCTTGGCAGACAGGTGGGGCATGGAAAATGTCTCTGCTGCTCCCAGGGTGAATGAGGTTAAGGTTGGGGTTTCCCACAGGGATTGTCTATCCTTAGGACAATTTCCCTCTGGGCAGAGCCCCACCATACCCTACCCTCGGCTCTGTAGCCCAACACCGGTGCTTGGACCTTGCACCCTGGAGACCGGGGCACATCCTCCCCTGTGGCAGTGACTGGAGTAGCCCAGTCTCACTGTCCCTGCCCCCACCCCTGTTTCCTGCCTAGCTTTCTCCTGGAACTCTGCCTTAGGTCCCTCCCTGTCTTTCAGGGCGTCTCTCCCTCTGTCTTGCAGTCTAGTGCCTAGCTATTTGGTTCCTTCTGCCAACAGCTCCGGGGTCCCCATTCCTAGTGCCAGGCCGAGGCTAGGATGCCATTTTCTGCCTGCTGGCTTGGAGTTGCAGAGGTGACACTAGTTATGGAGCAGACCGAGGACAGCCTCACTTCTGTACCTGAAACCAGGCCAGCCCCGTGATATACGGGACATGAACTGAGCCCCCTCATGCCCGCGCACACACACAGATAACCAGAAAGCTGCCATGTCATAAGATTCCTCACAGCCCTCACCCAGTGATCACTCAGACCACGGCAGTAGACAGGAAGAGGCAGAGTGGGAAGAAGCTGCTGGCCCTCTGGGCAGCCTGCTCTCTGTTCTGTGGAAGAAACAGCCATGGGGCTGAGAAAGACTCCAGAATGGGCAGGGGCTTCAGGCCTGCAGAGGCTGCCAAGCTGCCCTCAGGAATCCATGAGGGCCTTGCAGGAAGCGGGACTTGATCTTTGAAGGAAAGAGATGATGATGCCCAGTGTGTCCAAGCCAGGCCCAGAGCTATCAGACCTCCCACTGGCCTTCTCACATTCCAAGTCATCAGACTGGCCCTGGTCTAGCCCCGTCCACTCCCACACCCAGCTGGCCCCAACCCCCAAACTATTGAGGACAGTCCTAGCAAGTCTTTGCTATAGTCCACAGCATAGAATGAACAAAGAAAAAGATAACACTACACTATACTACACTACACACACGCGCGCGCGCACACACACACACACACACACACACACACACAAAAACAAACAAACAAACAAACAAAAAAACCCACTATAGATCAGGGCATCTCACAGATACAGAAAATGTTTGGCTATGTATCAGCAAATTGGACTCAGGATGATAGAAGAATACTGCCTCAAGAGCAAGTGGGAATTAGCCTCGGTATATATACAAGGCTGGGTCTTTGTTCAATAGTCAATGTGGGGACAGGAGATAGCTCAGCCAATAAAGTGCTAATGGTGCAAGGATGAGGACCTGAGTTTGATCTCCTAGAATCCAAAAAAACTGGATGTGCTGGCATATGCTTATAATGCCAGAAGTGGGGTGGTAGAGACAGGTGGACCACGGGGCTGTCTGGTCATCCAGCCTAGCCAAAGCAGGGAGCCCGAGGCCTGGGGAGGTGGGAACAGGTGGACCCCGGGGCTCACCGGTCAGCCAGCTTAGCCAAATCAGGGAGCTCTAGGCCTGGGAAGGTGGGTACAGGTGGACCCTGGGGCTCACTGGTCATCCAGCCTAGCGAAATCAGGGACACCTAGGCCTGGGGATAGGGTGGTGACAGAGGGACCCCAGGGCTCACTGGCCAGCCAGCCTAGCCAAATCAGGGAGCCCTAGGCCTGGAGAGGGTAGAGACAGGTGGACCCCAGGGCTCACTGGTCAGCCAGCCTAGCCAAATCAGGGAGACCTAGGCCTGGGGAGGGTGGAGACAGGTGGACCCTGGGGCTCACTAGTCAGCCAGCCTAGCCAAAGCAGGGAGCTCTAGGCCTGGTGAGGGGGAGACAGGTGGACTGCAGGGCTCACTGGTCAGCGAGCTTAGCCAAATCAGGGAGCCCTAGGCCTGGGGAGGGTGGAGACAGGAGGACCCCGGGGTTCACTGGTCAGCCAGCCTAGCCAAATCAGGGAGCCCTAGGCCTGGGGAGGGTGGAGACAGAGGGACCCCAGGGCTCACTGGTTAGCCAGCCTAGCCAAATCAGGGAGCCCTAGGCCTGGGGAGGGTGGAGACAGGAGGACCCCGGGGCTCACTGGTCAGCCAGCCGAGCCAAATCAGGGAGCCCTAGGACTGGGGAGGTAGGGCAAGGTGGACCCCGGGGCTCACTGGTCAGCCAGCCGAGCCAAAGCAGGGAGCCCTAGGCCTGGGGAGGTGGGGCCAGGTGGACCATGGGGCTCACTGGTCAGCCCGACTAGCCAAATCAGGGAGCCCTAGGCCTGGGGAGGGTGGAGACAGGGGGACCCCAGGGCTCACTGGTCAGCCAGCCTAGCCAAATCATGGAGCCCTAGGCCTGGGGGTGGGGTGGGGACAGGTGGACCCTGGGGCTCACTGGTCAGCCAGCCGAGCCAAAGCAGGGAGCCCTAGGCCTGGGGAGGTAGGGCCAGGTGGACCGCGGGGCTCACTGGTCAGCCAGCCTGGCCAAAGCAGGGAGCCCTAGGCCTGGGGAGGGTGGAGACAGGTGGACCCTGGGGCTCACTGGTTAGCCAGCCTAGCCAAATCAGGGAGCCCTAGGCCTGGGGAGGGTGGAGACAGGTGGACTCTGGGGCTCACTGGTCAGCCAGCCTAGCCAAATGAGGGAGGTCTAGGCATGGGGAGGGTGGAGACACGTGGACCCCGGGGCTCACTGGTCAGCTAGCCTAGCCAAATCAGGGAGCTCGAGGCCTGGGGAGGGTTGGAGACAGGTGGACCCTGGGGCTCAGTGGTCAGCCAGCCTACACAAATCAGGGAACTCTAGGCCTGGGGAGGGTGGAGACAGGTGGACCCTGGGGCTCACTGGTCAGCCAGCCTAGCCAAAACAGGGAGCCTTAGGCCTGGGGAGGGGGAGACATGTGAACCGCAGGGCTCAGTGCTCAGCCAGCCTAGCCAAATCAGGGAGCCCTAGGCCTGGGGAGATGGGGACAGGTGGACCCCGGGGCTCACTGGTCAGCCAGCCTAGCCAAATCAGGCAGCTCTAGGCCTGGGGGTGGAGTGGGGACAGGTGAACCCCGGGGCTCACTGGTCAGACAGCCGAGCCATAGCAGGTAGCCCTAGGCCTGGGGAGAAGGAGACAGGTGAACTGCAGGGCTCACTGGTCAGCCAGCCTAGCCAAATCAGGAAGCCCTAGGCCTGGGTAGGTTGGAGACAGGTGGAAACCGGGGCTCACTGCTCAGCCAGCCTAGCCAAATCAGGGAGATCTAGGCCTGGGGAGTTGGGAACAGGTGGACCCCGGGGCTCACTGGTCAGCCAGCCTAGACAAATCAAGGAGCTCTAGGCCTGCGGAGGGTGGAGACAGAGGGTCCCCAGTGCTCACTGGTCAGCCAGCCTAGCCAAATCAGGGANCAGGCCTGCAGAGGCCACCAAGCTGCCCTCAGGAATCCATGAGGGCCTTGCAGGAAGCGGGACTTGATCTTTGAAGGAAAGAGATGATGATGCCCACTGTGTCCAAGCCAGGCCCGGAGCTATCAGACCTCCCACTGGCCTTCTCACATTCCAAGGCATCAGACTGGCCCTGGTCCAGCCCCGTCCACTCCCACACCCAGCTGGCCCCAACCCCCAAACTATTGAGGACAGTCCTAGGAAGTCTTTGCTATAGGCCACAGCATAGAATGAACAAAGAAAAAGATAACACTACACTATACTACACTACACGCGCGCGCACACACACACACACACACACACACACACAAAACAACAACAAAAAAAAAACAAAACTATAGATCAGGGCATCTCACAGATACAGAAAATGTTTGGCTATGTATCAGCAAATTGGACTCAGGATGATAGAAGAATACTGCCTCAAGAGCAAGTGGGAATTAGCCTCGGTATACAAGGCTGGGTCTTTGTTCAATAGTCAATGTGGGGACAGGAGATAGCTCAGCCAATAAAGTGCTTATGGTGCAAGGATGAGGACCTGAGTTTGATCTCTTAGAATCCATAAAAACTGGATGTGCTGGCATATGCTTATAATGCCAGAACTGGGGTGGTAGAGACAGGTGTACCACGGGGCTCACTGGTCAGCCAGCCTACACAAAGCAGGGAACACTAGGCCTGGGAAGTGGTGGGGACAGCTGGACCCTGGGGTTCACTGGTCAGCCAGCCTAGCCAAATCAGGGACACCTAGGCCTGGGGGTAGGGTGGTGACAGAGGGACCCCGGGGCTCACTGGTCAGCCAGCCTAGCCAAATCAGGGAGCCCTAGGCCTGGAGAGGGTGGAGACAGGTGGACCCCAGGGCTCACTGGTCAGCCAGCCTAGCCAAAGCAGGGCGCTCTAGGCCTGGGGAGGGTGGAGACAGGTGGACTGCAGGGCTCACTGGTCAGCGAGCTTAGCCAAATCAGGGAGCCCTACGCCTGGGGAGAGTGGAGACAGGTGGACCCCGGGTCTCACTGGTCAGCCAGCCTAGCCAAATCATGGAGCCCTAGGCCTGGGGGTGGGGTGGGGACAGGTGGACCATGGGGCTCACTGGTCAGCCAGCCTAGCCAAATCAGGGAGCCCTAGGCCTGGGGAGGTAGGGCCAGGTGGACCGCGGGGCTCAATGGTCAGCAAGCCGAGCCAAAGCAGGGAGCCCTAGGCCTGGGGAGGGTGGAGACAGGTGGACCCTGGGGCTCACTGGTCAGCCAGCCTAGCCAAATCAGGGAGGTCTAGGCATGGGGAGGGTGGAGACACGTGGACCCCGGGGCTCACTGGTCAGCCAGCCTAGCCAAATCAGGGAGCTCTAGGCCTGGGGAGGGTGGAGACAGGTGGACCCTGGGGCTCACTGGTCAGCCAGCCTAGCCAAATCAGGGAGATCTAGGCCTGGAGAGGGTGGAGACACGTGGACCCCGGGTCTCACTGGTCAGTCAGCCTAGCCAAATCAGGGAGCTCTAGGCCTGGGGGTGGGGTGGGGACAGGTGGTCCCCTGGGCTCGCTGGTCAGCCAGCCTAGCCAAATGAGGGAGATCTAGGCCTGGGGAGGGTGGAGACAGTTGGACCCTGGGGCTCACTGGTCAGCCAGCCTAGCCAAAGCAGGGAGCCCTAGGCCTGGGGAGGGGGAGACAGGTGAACCGCAGGTCTCACTGGTTAGCCAGGCTAGCCAAAGCAGGGAGCCCTAGGCCTGGAGAGGGTGGAGACAGGTGGACCCCGGAGCTCACTGGTCAGCCAGCCTAGCCAAATCAGGGATATCTAGGCCTGGGGAGGGTGGAGACAGGTGGACCCTGGGGCTCACTGGTCAGCCAGCCTAGCCAAATCAGGGAGCTCTAGGCCTGGGCATGGGGAGACAAGTGAACCGCAGGGCTCACTGGTCAGCCAGCCTCGCCAAAGCAGGGAGCCCTATGCCTAGGGAGGATGGAGACAGGTGGACACCGGGGCTCACTGGTCAGCCAGCGTAGCCATAGAAGCTAGCCCTAGGCCTAGGGAGGGGGAGACAGGTGAACCGCAGGGCTCACTGGTCAGCCAGCCTAGCCAAAGCAGGGATCCCTAGGCCTGGGGAGGGGGAGACAGGTGAACAGCAGGGCTCACTGGTCAATCAGCCTAGCCAAAGCAGGAAGTCCTCGGCCTGGGGAGTTGGGAACAGGTGGACCCCGGGGCTCACTGGTCAGCCAGCCTAGACAAATCAGGAAACTCTCGGCCTGCGGAGGGTGGAGACAGAGGGACCCCAGTGCTCACTGGTCAGCCATGCTAGCCAAATCAGGGAGATCTAGGCCTGGAGGAGGGGGGGGACGGGTGGACCCCGGGGCTCACTGGTCAGCCAGCCTAGCCAAATCAGGGAGCTCTGGACCTGGGGAGGGGGAGACAGATGTACCCCGGGGCTCATTGGTCAGCCAGAATAGCCAAAGCAGAGAGCACTAGGCCTGGGGAGGTGGGGACAGGTGGACCCCGGGGCTCACTGGTCAGCCAGCCTAGCCAAATCAGGGAGCTCTAGGCCTGGGGATGGGGAGACAAGTGAACCGCAGGGCTCACTGGTCAGCCAGCCTCTCCAAAGCAGGGAGCCCTATGCCTAGGGAGGATGGAGACAGGTGGACACCGGGGCTCACTGGTCAGCCAGCCTAGCCATAGCAGCTAGCCCTAGGCCTGGGGAGGGGGAGACAGGTGAACCGCAGGGCTCACTGGTCAGCCAGCCTAGCCAAAGCAGGGAGCCCTAGGCCTGGATAGGGTGGAGACAGGCGGACACCGGAACTCACTGGTCAGCCAGCCTAGCCAAAGCAGGGAGCCCTAGGCCTGGGGAGGGGGAGACAGGTGGACCCTGGGGCTCAATGGTCGGCCAGCCTAGCCTAACCAAAGCAGGGAGACCTAGGCCTGGGGAGGGTGGAGACAGGTGGACCCTGGGGCTCACTGGTCAGCTTGCATAGCCAAATCAGGGAGCTCTAGGCCTGGGGAGAGGGAGACAGGTGAAACGCAGGGCTCACTGCTCAGCCAGCCTAGCCAAATCAGGGAGCCCTAGGCCTGGTGATGTGGTGGGGACAGGTGGACCGTGGGGCTCACTGGTCAGCCAGCCTAGCCAAAGCAGGGAGCCCTAGGCCTGGGGAGGGTCAAAACAGGTGGACCCTGGGGCTCACTGGTTTGCCAGCATAGCCAAATCAGGGACCTCTAGGCCTGGGGAGGGTGGAGACTGGTGGACCCTGGGGCTCACTGGTCAGCCAGCCTAGCCAAATCAGGGAGCTCTAGTCCTGGGGAGGGGGGGACAGGTGAACCACAGGGCTCACTGGTCAGCCAGCCGAGCCAAAGCAGGGAGCCCTAGGCCTAGGGAGGATGGAGACAGGTGGACAGCGGGGCTCACTGGTCACCCAGCCTAGCCAAATCAGGGAGCTCTAGGCCTGGGGGTGGGGTGGGGACAGGTGGACCCCGGGGCTCACTGGTCAGCCAGCCGAGCCAAAGCAAGTAGCCCTAGGCCTGGGGAGGGGGTGACAGATGAACCGCAGGGCTCACTAATCATCCAGCCTAGCCAAATCACGGAGATCTAGGCCTGGGGAGGGTGGAGACACGTGGACCCTGGGACTCACTGTTCATCAGCCTAGCCAAATCAGGGAGCTCTAGGACTGCAGCAAGTAGAGACAGGTGGACCCTCGGGCTCACTGGTCAGCCAGCCTAGCCAAAGCAGGGAGCCCTAGGCCTGGGGAGGGTGGAGACAGGTGGACCCCGGGGCTCACTGGTCAGCCAGCCTAGCCAAATCAGGGAGATCTAGGCCTGTTGAGGGTGGAGACAGGTTGACCCTGGGGTTCACTGGTCAGCCCGCCTAGCCAAATCAGGGCGCTCTAGGACTGGGGTGGGTGGAGACAGGTGGACCCTGGGGCTCACTGGTCAGCCAGCCTAGCCAAATCAGGGAGCCCTAGGCCTAGGGAGGGTCAAAACAGGTGGACCCCGGGGCTCACTGGTTAGCCGGCCTAGCCAAATCAGGGACCTCTAGGCCTGGGGAGGGTGGAGACTGGTGGAACCTGGGGCTCACTGGTCAGCCAGCCTAGCGAAATCAGGGAGCTCTAGGCCTGGGGAGGGTGAGACATGTGAACCGAAGGGCTCACTGCTCAGCAAGCTTAGCCAAACAAGGAGTCCTAGGCCTAGGGAGTTGGGGACAGGTAGACCGCGGGCCTCACTGGTCAGCCAGTCTAGCCAAAACAGGGAGCCCTAGGCCTGGGGAGGTGGAGACAGGTGAACCACAGGGCTCACTAGTCAGCCAGCCTAGCACAATCAGGGAGCCCTAGGCCTGGGTGTGGGGTGGGGACAGGTGGACCCCGGGGCTCACTGGTCACCCAGCCTAGCCAAATCAGGGAACTCTAGGCCTGGGGAGGGGGTGAGGAGAGTTGGACCCTGGGGCTCACTGCTCAGCCAGCCTAGCCAAATCAGTTAGCCCTAGGCCTGGGGGTGGGGTGGGGACAGGTGGACGGCGGGGCTCACTGGTCAGCGAGCCTAGCCAAATCAGGGACCTCTAGGCCTGAGTAAGGGTGGAGACAGGTGGGCTCACTGGTCAGCCAGCCTAGCCCAATCAGGGAGCCCTAGGCCTGGGGAGGGTCAAGACAGGTGGACCCTGGGGCTCACTGGTCAGCCAGCCTAGCCAAATCAAGGAGCTCTAGTCCTGGGGAGGGGGAGACAGGTGAACCGCAGGGCTCACTGGTCAGCCAGCCTAGCCAAAGCAGGGAGCCCTGGGCCTAGGGAGGATGGAGATAGGTGGATCGCGGGGCTCACTGGTCAGCCAGCCTAGCCAAATCAGGCAGCTCTAGGCCTAGCGGTGGGGTGGGGACAGGTGGACCCCAGGGCTCACTGGTCAGCCAGCCTAGCCAAATCAGGGAGCTCTAGGCCTGGGGAGGGTGGAGACAGAGGGACCCCAGTGCTCACTCGTCAGCCAGCTTAGTCAAGTCAGGGAGATGTAGGCCTGTGGGTCTGGTGGGGACAGGTGGACCCCGGGGCTCACTGGTCAGCCAGCCGAGCCAAATCAGGGAGCCTTAGGTCTGGGGATGGTGGAGACAGGTGGACCCCGGGGCTCACTGGTCAGCCAGCCTAGCCAAAGCATGGAGCCCTAGGCCTGGGGAAGGGGAGACAGGTGGACCATGGGGCTCACTGGTCAACCAGCCTAGCCAAATCTGGGAGCCCTAGGCCTGGGGAGGGCTGGGGACAGGTGGACCCTCCGGCTCACTGGTCACCCAGCCTAGCCAAATCAGGGAGCTCTAAGCCTGAGGGGGTGGAGACATAGAGACCCCAGGGCTCACTGATCAGCCAAGCTAGCCAAAGCAGGGAGCCCTAGGCCTGGGGAGGTGCGGACAGGTGGACTGTGGGGCTCACTGGTCATCTAGCCTAGCCAAATCAGGGAGCCCTAGGCCTTGGGAGGTGTGGACAGAAGGACCACGGGGCTCACTAGTCAGCCAGCCTAGCCAAATCAGGGAGTCCTAGGCCTGGGTGTGGGGTGGGGACAGGTGGACCCCGGGGCTCACTGGTCAGCCAGCCTAGCCAAATCAGGGAGCTCTAGGCTTGGGGAGGGTGGAAACAGGTGGACCCTGGGGTTCACTGGTCAGCCAGTCTAGCCAAATCAGGGTGCCCTAGGCCTGGGGAGGGTGGAGACAGGTGGACCCTGGGGCTCACTGGTCAGCCAGCCTAGCCAAATTAGGGAGCCCTAGGCCTGTGGAGGGTGGAGACAGGTGGACCCTGGGGCTCACTGGTCAGCCAGGTTAGCCAAAGCAGGGAGCCCTAGGCCAAGGATTGACAGCATGTGAGGAAATGCAGCAGAGGTTGTCCTCTGGCTCTCTCAAGCATACATACACATACATATGCACCCATTTGTTCAAACATACATATGCACCTGCACACATACAAACACATGTATACATGAGTATACAAAGCACATACAGAAAGAAAATCAATGTGATTGGTGGGGAGTGGTGGCACATGGCTTTAATCCCAGCATTTGAGTGGCAGAGCCACGTAGATATCTATGAATTTCAGGCCAGCCTGGGCTACACAGTGAGATCCAAGCCAGGCAGGGCTACATAGAGAGACCCCTGTCTCAAAAAAAAAAAAAAATGAGCATAATCTACCATATTGATGACTAAAGATACCTGTGATCTTCTAAAAGGATGCAGCAGAAACTCATCTTGACAAAATGCAACATGCACACATGACAAAGACTCTCAAAATGAAACTTCCAGGGACAAAAGGTCTGAGCCTCCCAGCCCACAGCTTCTCAGCAGTAGAGTCGGAATCTTTCCTCTAACTTTGGGAACAAGGCAGGAATGGACACACTTCCTATTCCTGCTCAGCTCCACCACAGGAGTGTCGGCAGAGGAAAGGTAGTGTGAGGAAGACCAAACAGGCTGAACTTGAGAAAGACACAATCCTGTGGAAAATCATGGTCTCCAGAAAATCCCAAGGTGGGCTGGGGTGAGGCTCAGCAGTAGAGAATTAAAGTTCAGGTCTAGTACTATAAGTCCTAGGAACCAAGTAAGTGAATTAAAAAATTTATTCTTTAAAAAATGTGCACACAGGGGCTGGAGTGATGGCTGAGCTTGGTTCGATCCCCAGCACCCACAGGGCGGCTAAGAACCGTCTTTAACTCCAGTCCCAGGGGAATCCAACGCCCTCTTCTGACCTCCGCGGCATTGCACTTCACGGGCACACCAACCTACATGCACACAGTATACTCATACACATTAAAAATAATAAATAAGCCGGGCATGGTGGCACAAACCTTTAATCCTAGCACTTGGGAGGCAAAGGCAGGCAGATCTCTGTGAGTTCAAGGCCAGCCTGGTCTACAGAGGGAGCTCCAGGCCAGCTGGGACTAAAGGGAGACGCTGTTTCAAAAAATACCAAAAATACCAAAAAAAAAAATTTTTTTTAATTAAAAAAATAAAAAATGTGTACTCTTATGCAATGTATTTTGAACATCTTCATCCACCCTTACCCTCCTCCAACCTCTTCTACTGGCCCCCAGCCTGTCTTACTCTCGCTTTCTGTTCCAGTCAAAATCCTAACATCAATAGGAGCGTCTTCTCCGCAGCTCCTCTCCTTGGCAATGGATGGTTGCTTAAAGAGGGAGACACTCTCCTTTGCAGACACTGCTGCTAGTTAGCTGCCTCCGTAGATTGCCCCACGGCAGCACTAATTGGACCAGGGGTTATCAGTAACAAGAACAAATGTGTTTTATAAGGCCACCGGATATAACCCCAGTACATGAGAGCTGATCCATTTCTGTGCAGCCAGTCTTCCCCATCTGTAGGTTTTGCAACAGTGGATTCAACCATCTACAGACCAAATATATATATGTATATGTATATGTATATGCCTGAAGGGCCTACCCAAGCCTGCCTGGCTGGGACGATCCATTGTACAGATGGTAGAAACCTTTGCTGAGCCACCACTGGCCCTCTGAACACCTCTGGAAGAAGAAAGCAATAGATTCTCCCACGGAACCCTGAACTGTCCTGAGGAGGCTGGGTTTCCTGAGCTGTTTCCTGGGCAGTGTCCTGGGAGTTCTGCTTTCCTGTCCACAGAGTTCAGTGGTAGATAAGGTAAAACCTGGGGCTAGGAGGAGCCTGT
>VZQC01012952.1:0-16271 GCA_009823505.1 Rhizomys pruinosus
CTGAGTTCTCCCAGGACAGCTGGGCTACAGAGAGACCCTGTCTTGAAAGCCCACCCCAAAAAAAAAAAAAAAAAAAACAAAAAAAAAAAAAAAGCCGAACCACCCCCCTTTTTTTTTCAGGGTCTCCCTGTAATCCCAGCGGTCCTGGAACATCACTTCGCAGGCCTGGCTGGCCTCAGTCTCAACAGAGATCCACCTGTGACTCTGCTTCTTGACTAAAGCTGTCCTCCACCACATCTGGCTTTAAACCTAGAATTTAGAAGGATAAAAACAATATAAAACAAAAACAAAACAATACCCAAATGGTTATTCTTTAAATATTTAAATTACAGGGTTTACCCATGGGCATACACATACAATGTTATGGGTTTACTTTTTTTTACATGGTACTCTATAATTACTCTTGCTAGTCTATAATTACTCTTGCTGGTCTTCATACTTCCAATCCAAAATCCATCAATTATTAATATTTCATTTTCTTAACTTTTGTCATTTGCTATTTGCCTTCAAGATGCAGATTTTAGGAATAATAGTTGAGTAAGTGTATATGCCCAAATAGTTTAAAATATTTTTATAATATTGTAATTCAAGGAATAATGAGGTTATCAGGTAAAAGGACACAAAAATATTTATGGGTGCCAGTGTAATTTGCTAACTTTTGTTAACTTCTTAGAAGGATCACATTGTTTTAAATTCAATTTCATAGTTTTTGATCCACTCCTTGTGAGAATTAGTAAAACTGTAGTGTCACTAAACTAGTCCTGAATTGCTATATAAGATCCTTAAATAGTGACTGCTGCTTCAGAAACAGCCTCAGTTCCATGGTTGTGTAATCAAAAGACAACAAAGAATGAAATAAACAGGACAGGGCTAAAAAGATGGCTCAGGGCTGGAGAGATGGATCAGTATTTAAGAGCACTGTGCCTCCTGCAGAGGACTCTGGCTTATTCTCAGCACCCACAGGAAACCTTAACAAACTGTCTGAAACTCCAGTTCCAAGGGCTCCCATGCCCTCTTCGAACCTCTGTGGCACTGCACACACAGGTGCACTTAAATAAAGGGCATCACTAATACACGTACGTAAAAATAATAAATAAAATATTTTTAAAATTGGCCAGAGGTGTGGTGGTGAACACAGTTAGTCCCAGCACTTTGCTTGTAGAGACAGGCAGAACATGTGGTTCCAGGCCAGCCTGGTTCTATTGTAGCAGTTCCAGGCTAGCTAGGCCCACAGCGAGACACTATCTAAAAAAAACAAAACAAAAACACAACAAAAACAAACAATTGCCCGAGAGGGAGAGACCATAACAATTAACTAGAACCAACCAATCTTACACCACTAATAAGACTAATTTTTATTAACCAAAAAAATTATGCTCTAATGTGAAAAAAAACACTGTAGAAAAGAGACAGGATTTACCTTTCATTTACCTGAGTGTCTGGTGAGATATCCTTTACTTGAAACATTGTTACATTTTGTGATAAAAAGTTACAAATGCAGCCAGGTGTGGTGGCCTTTAAACCTAGAATTGGAGGCGAGGAGGCAGATCTACTGTGAGTTATAGACCAGTCTGGTCTCCACAGTGAGTTCCAGGGCCAACTAGGGCTACAAGGGAGGGACCCTGTCTCAACAAGACCACAAAAAAAAAAAAAAAAAAAAAAAAAAAAAAAAAAACCCCAAAAAACAAAAAAACAACAAAAAAAATGCTACTCAGAACTTCTAGAACACTAAATGACATTAATGTTAACATATATTAACACTATATACTTTATATAGCAACCATGTTAATGCAATTTTGAGTGGGTCTTTGGGAAGCTGTTAGCCCCAGCTGGCTTGGAACTCCTATATAGACCAGGCTGGCTTTGATCTGAGATCCATCTGCCTTTGTTTCTGCTTCTGCCTTCTGAGTGGGATTAAAGGCTTGTGCACACCCATGCCTCAAGAACAATGACATTTTCTTTTTTTTTTCTTTTTGTTTTTTTTTGGTCTTTCGATACAGGGTCTCCCTGTAGCCCCAGATGTCTTGGGAACTCACTCTGTAGACCATGATGGCCTTGAACTCACAACGATCCGCCTGCTCTGCCTCCCAAGGCTAGGATTAAAGGCGTGCGCTACCACGCCTGGCACAATGCACTTTTCTTAAAGGATAAAACTACATATTGGCTATTCAATTTAGTTGAAACCAAACTCAGCTTTGACTTCCATAAAAAGTTAAAAGGGCCAATAAAACGGCTGAGCTGGATTTTTTTTTTAAACAATAATAATTTATATGGATGGCCTTTGTCTATGTGCCCTCTGTAGAACAGGCTGGCCATGAACTCACAAAGATCCACCTGCCTCTGCCTCCCAAGTGCTAGCTAGGATTAAAGGCGTGAACCACCACACCCGTCGAGAAGGACCACTTTTAACAGTTGTCTGTGGTATTATGAAACTAAGACCTCTTGTTCTATCTTGGAGCCATTTCACATTTGTGCTGTCCATCCCACATTTCTGCTTATCTAAGTTCCTTAACTCTTCCAAAAAGTCATTTCCCCAGTGGGACAGTTTATCCAGTGTTATTATATCCTTTTGGAAAACCTTAAGGAAGAAAACAGTGTTTGTTCATCAGTAAGTTAACATTTACTCCTTGGCCACCAAGGTGGTGGGTATACCTTTACCCCCAGCACTCAGGAGACAGAGACAGATGTATGTCTCTGAGTTAGAGGCCAACTTCATCTACAGTAAATTCCAGGCCAGCTGGAGCTACTTAGTCAGATCCTATCTCAAAAAAAAAAAAAAAGCCAGGCAGGTTCCACATCTGGAATCTCGGTAATCTCAGCACTTGGTAGACGACCTATATAGTAAGACGTTCTCAAAAAAGAGAAAGAAAAGAATAAAGCATTGCATGTGAGATAAGGAAGAAGAGTAACTAAAGAAGGTATTTGTAGGTCTTTGGAAACCATTGTTCTGGTAGTATTTGGTGAGAAACCGTCAACCAAGCATCTGTAACAAGGTCAGAAGGGGGGTTCTGAGCTGCTTGTTTTGTTATGCTGTATTTCATTAGGATTTTCCTAAAATTCAGGAGCAATTTAGACCAGAGATTACATCTTTCAGTCATTTATGCTTTGAATGGAAAAAAAAAAAAAGTCAGAAGTCAAGGGGACACTTAAGTTCATAGTAGAGAGGGGAGAAGCAAGCTAACAGAGATAGGGCCACAGCATGGACTGAGATGACCAAACAGAGACCAGCCAGAGGGAGCTCTTATGTCCTCTAAAAAGAAGTTTTTACATAGCAGGAAAAAAGTTGGAGGGTTGGGGGGGGGGAAGTTATGGGATAAGTTGAGAAAGAAAGTGCAGACACCACTGGAAAAGCGGAGGATAAAAGCAGCTGACACTGAGAGGGAACTGAAGCAGGGTGACCTGTGTGAGGGAAGGTCCTTTGGAATCAGGGTTGTCAGTTGTGAGACGGACAAGGCCACATGGGACCCAGGTGTGAGGAGGGGATGGACAAGGCTGCACGGGACCCAGGTGTGAGGAGGAGATGGACAAAGCCTCACGGGACCCAGGTGTGAGGAGGAGATGGACAAGGCCTCACGGGACCCAGGTGTGAGGAGGAGATGGACAAGGCCTCACGGGACCCAGGTGTGAGGAGGAGATGGACAAGGCTGCACGGGACCCAGGTGTGAGGAGGGGATGGACAAGGCTGCATGGGACCCAGGTGTGAGGAGGGGATGGACAAGGCCTCACCAGACACAGGTGTGAGGTGGGGATGGACAAGGCCGCACGGGACCCAGGTGTGAGGAGGGGATGGACAAGGCCTCACCAGACACAGGTGTGAGGTGGGGATGGACAAGGCCGCACGGGACCCTGGTGTGAGGAGGGGATGGACAAGGCCTCACCAGACACAGGTGTGAGGTGGGGATGGACAAGGCCGCACGGGACCCAGGTGTGAGGAGGGGTTGGACAAGGCCGNAGAATCCTCCAAACCTTCTTCAGTGCCAGATGACTGCTGAGACATCCAACTTGTGGACTGAACTACAACTGGGGTTTCTGCCTCTTCAGAGTATAGACTGTCATTGTTGGATTACCCAGGCTGTATCATGGAGACTAGTACAGGAAGATCAAGACAGGTTGTGGTGCTTACTGGACCTCATTTGGTGACCATGGGAAGGGAAAACCCCAGTGTGGGACCCCGAGGGCAGAACTAATGGTGGTTTGGGCTTGCCAAGGAGGAGACTTCAAACATTAAATCTTTCAGCCTAATAAAGAAAAAAAATCATAATCTGAAGATGCTAAAACCTATGATATATGTGGCATGCATATATGCATATTTTAGAATGATGCATATTGGAAGGATTAACAACAACAACAACAACAACAGAAAGACTGTGTCAGAGAACTGACTGATACGATGAACTGCTCAAAACAGTAAACCTCTGCATTGAGAATTTTGAGAGAGACAGAGAAAAATATGAAAGACATTTTGGCAGAATGCATGTGGGGTGGGGGGGCAGAGAGGGGGGGCATGGGTCTAGATTTGATTTGTAATTTTTTTTTTGTCTTTCTGAGTCAGGGTCTCCCTGTAGCCCCAGCTGTCCTGGAACTCGCTCTGTAGACCAGGCTGGCCTTGAACTCACAAAGATCTGCCCGCCTCTGCCTCCTGAGTGCTAGGATTAAAGGCATGTGCCACCATGCCCGGCGGATTTGTAATTTTGTATGAAATGCATAGAGCTTTAATAAAAAATTGCCACATGGATCTTGAGCTGATGGTGTGATGGTAGTATGAAGAGTTTTACTGTGGAAACCACCATCGGGTCCGGAGAAGGCCGTGCAGCTCAGATATAATCATAACCTCATTTTGGGTGTTTTGCTATCTTTTGTTCCATTCGTTTGGGATCCCTTATTTTCAGGGACTATGATTTGTTCCAGGCAAATATTTCAACATCAATATAAAATACAACTTGCTGAGGTTGAGCCAAGGAGAAAGAATTCACATGAAATGCTAAGGATAGAGACCCTGTTCCCTGGGGGAAAAGGAAGGAAGTCAGGTTAGGAAAGGTACTGTTCACATCTACGTTAAAGATATGTGTCTACCCCTCCTCCTGTGGGCAGTGTCCGGTGCCTAGTCCCTTCCTCTTCCTTGTTGTCTATTCCTTACAGGAGTTAAAGGCGATGCACCCAGCTCCTTCTGTAATCCTAACATTACTACCAAGAAGGCTGGCCTTGGTGTGGAAACACATGCTCTGTATCCACTGTGCATGTGGAGGCCAGACTGGGGTTTGATCAGGTTGGGCTTGGTGTCAAGGACCTTCACCCACTGACCCATCTTGCCAGCCGGCAGCCTTGGATTTGAACACAACATGTGCAAAGCCACCAGGCCGTGCAATGACATTTAACATTTGCCTGAAACACCTTGGCTCAGAATAGATGTATGTTATGAATTCCAGTGGTTTTGCTATAAGTACAAAGTTTTCTGCTCTTACAGAAACAATGTTTTAATCATGTTAAACAAAGATTTTTAAAATATTTTGTTTTTTTGGGGGGTGTATTTTATTTTATTTTATTTTTTTTTTGTATTTTTGAGACAGGGTCTCCCTTTTAGTCCCAGCTGGCTTGGAGCTCACACTTATGTAGACCAGGCTGGACTTGAACTCACAGAGATCCATCTACCTCAGCTTCCTGAGTGCTGGGATTACAGGCATGCACACCAGTACACCCAGCCAAAATATTTGTTATTTTTATTTTATATGTATAAATGTATGGCCTGCACGTATATAAGTGTACCCATGTCATACAATGCCTGCAGAGGTCAGAAGAGGGTGTCAGATTCTGCTGGAACTGGAGTTACAGATGGTTGTAAGCCACCATGTGGGTGCTGGGAATCAAACCTTGGTCTACGGCAAGAGCAGCCAGTGCTCTTAACCACTGAGTCATCTCTCTAGCCCAGAAGACAAGGATTTTTTTTTGTCTTTTTTTTGTTTGTTTGTTTTGAGACAGGGTCTCCCTTTAGTCCCAGCTGGACTGGAGCTCACTATGTACACCAAGCTGGCCTTGAACTCACAAAGATCCTCCTGCCTCTGCCTCCCAAGTGCTAGGAGTAAAGGCATGCACCACCGCACCCTGTGAAAACAAAGATTTTTAATATGTTCCTACCATCATCTCTCAACATGCAGGTATCAAATTAATATATCTTTGGATTGTACTGTGCTAGAATGTTTGATTTAAAAATGCTATTTTGGGCTGGGGAAATGACTCAGGGTTAATAGAGTATACTGCCTTCGTAGAGGACTTGAGCTTAGTTCCAGCACCTATGTTGTTGAGCAGTTCACAATCACCTGAGTCTCCAACTCCAGAGTATCTGACATGTCTAGCTTCCAAGGGCACCCACACAGGTGTTCACATACCCACAGAGAGACATATATATATACATACATATATATATATATGTATATATATACATAAATAAAATTTTTTTGATCTTTTTGAGACAGGGTTTCCTTGTAGCCCCAGCTGTCCTGGAACTCACTCTGTAGACCAGGCTGGCCTTGAACTCACAGAGATTCTCCTGGCTCTGCCTCCCAAGTGCTAGGACTAAAGGTGTGCACCACCACACCCGGCAGTAGTATCATTTTTGTATACTTTCTTTTTCATCAATTATTGGGAGAAACTTGAATGAATTATGGAGTACATTATACTATTTTGGGAGGGACAAAGGCTTTGAGAAGTTTGGGGGGGTTTTTTGTTTTGTTTTGTTTTTGAGATAGGGTCTCCCTGTTGTGCCAGCTGTCCTGGAACTCACTATGTAGACCAGGCTGGCCTTGAACTCACAGAGATCCACCTGCCTCTGCCTTCCCAGTGGTGGGATCAAAGGTGTGCACCACCATACCCAGAAGTTTTCAGAAGTTTTAATATATAAGCTCAGGACCAAATAAGAGGAATAATCATGTGTCACTTAATGATAAAGATTCTGAGAAATGCATGTTTAGGTGATTTTGTGAACATCATAGAGTGTATTCACATGAACTCAGACAGCATCACTAGGCAATATAATCCTAAGGCACTTTTGTCATATGTGGTCCATCATTACTGAAACATCCTTATGTGGCCCTTGACTGTACTAGACCAAGCAATAAATAGCCCCATGTTACATATTAAACATCAAATGTTCACTTAATTATGGCAGACAGTCATACTTTTGATGTGAAGGGCAGTTGAGGAAGCTAGGGGAATGTTTTGTCTAGTATGCAGAAGAGATCCCCAGGTTTGTGGCAGCTGTCTTGAAAGACATAGAGGGCTGCCGTGAGAAAGAAACCATGGACAGGTAGGTTTAGCCTACATCTTTCCAGTGGGCACATTTAGAACCTTGTAGCCCTTCTGGGTTAGGCACTTTTTGACTTGATGAGTTCATCAGTAGAGGATAAACTGGGTTTGGGGGACAGTCAGGATTCTGTAGCAAGGACTTTTGTGTTGCATCTAAGGCAGATATCCTAGGGCCCAGGCTATAAATATACACACCAAACTGGAACTTGTATACACTAGTTTCCAGAAGCTAGATATTAAATAATCAGCAACTTTTTGAGCTAGTAGTTAAATTCTTGGTCCCTTTAAATTGACTATGGAAGTGATATTTGTGCCAGAGAAGTCAACAAATGTTAGGAATCAACCTCACTCCACCCCTACCTAGGGTCAGTCTCCCAGCATACCACCAGTAGGTCCATGCTAAAAGGTGTCTTTTAGAACTGGGGATTCTTGGGGCTGGAGAGATGGCCTAGCGGTTAAGAGCACAGACTGCTCTTGCAGAGGACCCGGGTTCGATCCCCAGCACCCACATGGCGGCTAAGAACCGTCTGTAACTCCAATTCCAGGAGAACTCCAGTTTCAGGGGAATCTGAGACCCTCTTCTGACCTCTGCGGCATTGCACGACACGGGTGCACAAACCTACATACAGACAGTACATTCATACACATACAAAAATAAATTTAAAAAATTAAAAAAAAAAAAAAGAACTGGGGATTCTCTGGAATGTGGAAGGGCAGACCAGGGGAGGACCCTGGTGTTTGTGTGCTTTGGTCTTTTCTACTTCTGTTTCCCTTCTTAATTAGGCGGAGCTCCCCTGGCTGATGCACATACCACATCCTATCTCCTGCCAAGATCTGGGGCCCATGAGTTTCTCTGTCACTGGATCTGCCAGCAAAACTCAGCTATCTTCTGTTTCTTGGAATAATTCTTCCCTTGTATGTCGGGTTTGGCTAGCGTTCTGCGGAAGGCACCTCCCACCCCATTCTCAGCAATTGCTGAAAGGACTATGAATAGTAAGTGAATGACTTCAGCCAGGGAGAGAGGATTTGGAAACACCTGGGCTCTGAGAACAAGCGAGCACAGGTGCAGGCCATATGGTAGTAACTGACCAATGATGGAGCCTTGGGTTAACCCCAGATGAGCCTCTGTCCCCATGCCACCTGGGTAGAGAGCAAACAATGGCTCAATTCCTATTGTTTATCTCCCTCATTTCTTTTTAAAGAGAGGACTTAGTCTCTCTTAGTACATGGAAAAAGCAAAGGCCTTGTGTTAAACATAATAGGCAAATTCTACTCTGGTCATGCAAATCTTATTTGAGTTTATTGTAAGGGTCTAAGTAAGAACCAAAAACAAAACCAGAAACTGGCTCCTTTTGCTTTTCTAAGATGCCTACGGCATTTGAAACCCCAAAGGCCTTTCCATTTTCCCCAGGGATGCTTTCTTCCCTCGTCCTCCCCTTTTTGGTTTCCCAAGAGACAAGACAATACCCATGACCAGTAGGGCTACAACCAGTTCCAAGCTTCTAAAACTGTGGAAGGCCCTTGCAGTAAAGTGCATCTTGTAGCCAGTGAACTGTTTGTATTTGATAAAGTTTTTGTGGCAAAATAACCCACCAAGGTGACTTTTTAACTCTGAAGTACAATATTCAAACTATAAAGGGGGGGCTTAAAGAATAGATAATATTTTAAGCATATAGTTGTGTATTGTGAAGCTGTGAATGAGTCTATTCTAAGGGCGATTAACCCTAAGTAGAGGTGCACTATAATAGGGTGATGGAATATGATGGAGATCAGGAAGAAACAAAGGAATAAAGGCAATACAGGAGGAAAAGAGTCAGCCAAAAGTTCATAGGCTAGAGACATCCATACCCTTGGAAAAAAGGGTCTGTGATATAGGCCGCCCAGGACAGGGAGTAGAGAAGCTGGGAGTTCTGCTGCAGAGCTATAGGGTAACAGCCCTGAGGTGTCAGTGGCAGCCTGACCTGGGACACTGGGCACAAAGTTGTGGCTTTAGCCAGGATTCAGAGCTGGGTTTACTGGCCAAAGCTCTGAGCTCTGGACTAGAGCCAGGGAAAGGTGTGGAATAGATGAACTTGCAGGGTGCAGAAAGAAGCAAAGTCACAAATTCACGACTCTGAAATCCCTTTTTGCATGTTCTGAAAGTAACAGTTGAGTCCTGGTGGCCTAGTTATGTAATACGCATGGCAAGGTAATGTGCGCTTCAGTTCAGAAGATCCCTATGGCCCCCATGCAGCGGAGAAAGAGCCTGCTGGTTTTGGTCAGCCAATACCTACACCACATGGTGCTTGGCCTCCATGAGAGATATGCTCATCAGTCAGCATCCGGTTTTCCCCAGCCAGGGGTTCAGAATGAACCTCTCCCTCCCAAGATGTATTCTGTGGGCTCCTCCTTATGGTGTACCCAAAGGCCAGTTATCCAACTTGTTTGTATGCCAGTAAATCATGTGGTAAGCCCAAGCTGTTAGTGAGTTAACCTGAAGCTAGCCCACCAGTGTGCAGTCAGCAAGCATTTCAGCTCCTCCCAAGGTTCTGACTAAAGGCGGTTGCAGAAAGCAGCTGTAAGATCTCCCACTCCACAGCTTTGCTCTGTCCTTTCAGAATCACGCTTACAGACTCTACCCTATCAAAACTGCTGACATTTGGCTGCTGATATAGATATATTCTGTAGTGCTAGCATTAACTTAATTTCTATGAAGGAAACTTTATTTTTTTCTTTCCCATTTCACATGGAAATTATTCCATGGAAAGAATTCAGTGGAATTTAGGATACTTGGCTTATCACTTACTAGCCTGGTCATTTGTACAGTATATACTGAACATGTGAGTAAGTGAAACTTCTAACTAGTTTTTCACATATATTGAAACTCAGTTGCTCTGTGCCCTAATGCAATATGTAAGGTTCTGACCATATTACAGCAGGGAAACTTGGGCCCATAACATTTAGATGATTCAACCAGAAGCACAAAATAGATAAGTGTCAAAGCCTGTCGGGGAAGCCAGGTCTCGAACATCAAGGTAAACTTCTTAAGCAGCATCTAGGCGAATCGTGGCTGATTGAGTGATGTGAGGCAAAGCCAGCAGTTCTGACATGTTTTATTGATCTCCTATAATATTACTTAAGGAAATAAGCATCTAGCAGGAGAAAGTACCATGGTGTCTCATCAGGAAGCTTACAGCCTAGTTGGAGAGATCAGTTCTTACACTTAGAAACAGCAGAGCACCTTGCAGAACTCTCAGGTTGGTTGAAAGGTGAATAGAAAGAAAAAAAGGGAGTTTTGCAAAGCGAAGAATTATGACAGAGACTTGGATAGAAGGGGTAAGACTGGGTGCATCCAGAGGCCAACATGAGTTGGGTACATGCAAATGGGAGAATCCCCAGGGACGTCTGGTGGAAGGCAAAGTGTGTGCAAGGACCTGACTATACCTAGAGAGGAAGAAGCCATGTTCACCTTTGGGTGAAGTCTGGAAGCTCAGTGTAGGAAAGACCCAAGGACTTGAGGGACCAGTGAAGAGATAATCAAGCAGGCAATGTCTAAAGGGCCACTGGGGCCAACACAAGCCATTCTCACAGCATGATCACAACCCATGGTGCTGAGACAAACATTGTCTAACAGAGGGCACTGGCGCTCCTGTGGAGTGCCAGCATTAAGGAGTAGCAGAGTACCAAAGCCTTGGGGGAGGCCATAAAGTGGCTGCTAATTGAGGGGAAAGTAGAACTGAGCTCCGAGGATGTTGGGATTGGCGGAGAGGTTGGAAAAAGCTCACATAGGAGCATGGCCTAAAAGGATATCACCATGGTGTGCACAAATGACAATGCGGATCTTCCAAAGAAGAGGACATTAGGAATTAAACCCAGAGGGAAACAGTGAAATAAGGGAACAGTTGCTGTGGGGCCTTAGAAGTAATTAGAACTTGGATTTTCTCTGATAAGCAAGTCGGTTCTTGAGGANAAACACCAGCTGTCCTGGAACTCACTCTGTAGACCAGGCTGCGCTTGAACTCACAAAGATCTGCCTGCCTCTACCTCCCAAGTGCTGGGATTAAAGGCGTGCTCCACCATGCCCAACTTGCAATGACATTTTTTTTCTAGGTAAAGATGCTACAGTTTTAATTTTATAAGTTATTTGATTTAGGTCATGGTTTCAATGAAAATTATTTTTTATAATGCTTTTATTGATGTTTTGTGTATTTCAGACATTATTTCTCAGTTTGCAGTGATATTTTAACATAGTGTAACAAATTAACAACATGGTTTTTGTTTGTTTGCTTGCTTTTGTTTTTTTGAGACAGGGTCTCCCTTTAGTCCCAGCTGGCCTGGAGCTCCCTATGAAGACCAGGCTGGCCTTGAACTCACAGAGATCCACCTGCCTCTGCCTCCCAAGTGCTGGGATTAAAGGAGTGCATCACCATGCCCGGCCTAAGACGGTTCTTAGCTGCCATGTGGGTGCTGGGAATCGAACCCAGGTCCTCTGCAAAAGCAGTCAGTGCTCTTAACCACTGAGCCATCTCTCCAGCCCCAGAAAAAAATGTTTCTTTTTTTTTTTTTTGGTCTTTTTCGAGACAGGGTCTCCCTGTAGCCCCAGCTGGCCTGGAACTCACTCTGTAGACCAGGCTGGCCTTGAACTCACAAAGATCTGCCTGCCTCTGCCTCCCAAATGCGTGTGCCACCACACCCGGTGTTTTTTATTTTTTTGGTCAAATATTTCTTGGATCAGCAGATAAAAGCACCAGCTGCTTTTACAGAGGACCTGAGTTTGGTTCCCAGCACCCACATGGCAGCCAAAAACCTCCGGTAACTCCCTCTTCTGACCTCTGTGGGCCTTGCATGACATGGGTGCACTACATACATGCAGGTAATACACTCATACACATAAAATAAATAAATAAATAAATAAATAAATAAGTAAGTAATAAATAAATCAGAACTTAGCTCATTCTCAAGAAGGCTCTGGGCATGTTCTGTTTCACAACTCACACTGCCCTGACATTCACCCTCAGTGCAGCAGCCATGTGCCCCTCAACAACACCGCACCTCACTCTGTTTACTGCTCTGGGAAAACCCCTCCAGTTGTCTTTTTAAGAACCAAGAATTAAGCTTGGCTTGGTAGCATACTCCTTTAATCCCAGCACTTGGGAGGCAGAGGCAGGGGATCACTGTGAGTTCAAGGCCAGCCTGGTCTACATAGGGAGTTCCAGGCCAGCTGAGGCTATATAAAGAACCTGCCTTAGCCGGGCGTGGTGGCGCATGCCTTTAATCCTAGCACTTGGGAGGCAGAGGCAGGCGGATCTTTGTGAGTTCAAGGCCAGCCTGGTCTACAGAGGAAGTTCCAGGACAGCTGGGGCTACAGGGAGACCCTGTTTCGGGGGAAAAAATAAAATAAAATAAAGAACCTGTCTTAAAAAGACCAAAAAAATTATCTGGGCATAGTGGCGCATGCCTTTAATCCCAGCACTTAGGAGGCAGAAATCTACATAGTGAGTTCCAGGCCAGCCTGGTCTACAGAGAGAGCTCCAGGCCAGCTGGAGCTACAGGAAGACCCTGTCTCAAAAAGACCAAAAAAAAAAAAAAAAAGAGAGAGAGAGAGAATCACAAAAAGATACAAGTAGATTCAAATGTGCACAGATTTAGAAATGCCTGCAAAAAAATGAAGTTAAACTGTTACAAGAAATTCTGCCCTAGCCAGAGTGATGGCAAGTACTGGAGGAGAGACAGGAGGATCTCTGTGAGAAGCCAGCCTGATCTACATAGTGAATTCCAGGCCAGCCAGAGCTATAGGGAGACCCTGTCTGTGTTCTAGAGGGGACAGAAAAGTCAATGCCTGGACAAGCAAACATAAGGTGCCTAGTGCTGCCTATGGGATGAGAAATCATAACTGCATTTCACTCATGGCATGCCAAGGATGACTCCTCTAGACGTAGCTACAGATGGTGGATGGAGGCAGAGCTGAAGATCCAGAGCTATGGTGTTCCCTTTGTCCTCTTCCCCTCTGCCATGGAGACCAGGAGCAGCCTAGGGTCTCTTCCATGGAGAAGCTAAATTAACTATGAGGCCCCTGCAAGTTCCTTAAACCTCAGGAACAGTGTCCATCTTTGATAAGCGAAAATGGGAAAAAGTGCTCCAGCCTGCAACACACTGTAGAAGCAGACTCTGAGAAGGGCCAAGGCTACCGTCCTCAGGCCGTCAATCTGGTGCCACCAGTGCTATAAAACCAGAGGCCACACTCCAGGCCTCCTGCTTTCTGCCACGCTCTATAAAGGGTGGTTGCACAAACAAAGCACGTGCTTTTGAAACAAGGCTATGGGGTTAACTCTGGAAACTGGACAAAAGCAGGTGGCCTGCCTCCAAGTCACAGGACTTCTAAACACAGACTAAGCTCAAATTCCCCTCACTAAGCAGGCACACCGGCCCTCCCCCATCTGCTCTTACCCACCTCTCAACATCCAACCTTCTGGATCTCGGTAGGGAACAAGAGGCCTCTGGGCTCCAGCAATGTGTGGAGCTACTTTACCAACACTTTTTTGTTTTCTTTTTTGTTTGTTTATTATTATTATTTATTTTTCTGGTATTTTTGAGATAGGGTCTCCCTTTAGTCCCAGCTGGCCTGGAGCTTGCTCTGTAGGCTAAGCTGGCCTTAAATTCACAGAGATCCGCCTGCCTCTGCCTCCCCAGTGCTAGGATTAAAGGCGTGCACTACCATGCCTAGCACTAAAGACAGTTCTTAGCCACCATGTGGGTGCTGGGAATCGAACCCAAGTCCTCTGCAAGAGCAGTGCTCTTAACTGCTGAGCCAACTCTCCAGCCCCTACCAACATTTTCAAAGGCTACCTCCTCTGCACCTCCCCTACTTCTCTAGGAAACTACAGAGCTCTTTCTAGGCTCTTCTGGCCACACCCCGCTTAAAACGATGGGATTTTATAACTGTTCTCATGTCTTTCTCCTCACTGGATTCCAGACTTTAGGCAGGCAAAGTTCCACTCATTTCTAGATGCCAGTGCCTGGCCAAAAGCTTAGCATGGATTAAGGATTCAAAAAAAATATGTGATGAATTAATTACTAACAACCAAGTTCTAAAGTGGGCAGATTTCAGGGACAGTCCAGTCCATGCACATTCAGATGAAAATTGGGTTGTGTTCCAAGAACATGGGCAGCACTTGCGGCAGCAATACAAGGAAGAAGAATTCTCGGGCTGGAGAGGTGGCTCAGCAGTTAAGACCACCGACTGCTCTTGCAGAGGACCTGGGTTCAATTCCCAGCACCTATGGCAGCTAAGAACCATCTTTAAGCCAGGCATGGTGGCACATGCCTTTAATTCTAGCACTAGGGAGGCAGAGGCAAGTGAATCTCTGTTGAGTTCAAGGCCAGCCTGGTCTACAGAGTGAGTTCCAAGCCAACTGGGGCTATAGGGAGACCCTGTCTCAAAAAGACAAAAAAAAAAAAAAAGAAGAAAGATCCCACTGACTCCCTGCCAATACATACAGACACCAGATACCAGCAACTGTGCACTGACACCCAGCACCACAGGCTGAGATGAGAACGACTGTCCACAACCGACAGGAAAAGGGAAGAAAATCCCTTCTCTACAATTTACCTTCCAAAGTCTACAAAGCTAACATCCCAGCACACAATCTCCCATAGTGGCTGACCTGGCCTGGGCTGTCTCAGATACCTGCTGAGTCCAGCCCTGGAGGAGTGAGCAGCCCCTCAGCTCATCCAGCACATAGCCAGGGGAGGCCCAAAATGCAGGGCAAATGGTGATTAGGCACTACTTCCTGGACAAGAGAAAACACCCAAGATGCGAAGCAAGGATAAGAGGAAGGCTGTTTTTAGTCCTCACAGCCAGACCATGTGAGTTTCATGTGCCTGTCCCAACACCCTGCTCTGCAGGAAGCTGAGGAAAATGCTCAAAGGTTCTGAACAACCCAGCCAACCTCCCATAGGGCAGGCAGTTACACAATGAGGGAACTGAGGCTCTACTGTGAGGAACAGATTGGAGCCACACCCATAACTGAGGATCTAAGGCCCCTCTGAAACACTGCTGATAGTGAAGACCAAAGGCAAACATCAGGCATCTTCTAATCCTCATCACAGAAAAATGGCAGTGTCCTCACCATTTCACCCTGGGAAGGACCTGACTTGGCTGAGTTAAGTGACCTGCCCAGGTCTCTAGGGCCAGGACCAAGCTGAGTCTTCAGTCTCCAGCACCCACATCATTCTCCAGAACGTCTCTCAGGGTCTGTCCCCCATGTTTCCCAGTAAGGGCTGTGGTAAGATCTTCAACCTCCCCACAGAAGCAGTGGCTACACTGGGCAGTACTCCTTCAAGTTGCCTTCTAATCTCTCTCTCTCTCTCTCTCTCTCTCTCTCTCTCTCACACACACACACACACACACACACACACACACACACGGAAGGAGGGAGGGAAATGTAAATTTTTTAAGATTTTATTTATTTTTATGTGTATGAGTTATGCCTGTATGTGTGTAAGTGCACCCATGTTGTACAGTGCCGGAAGAGAACAGAAGAGGAAGTCGGATCCCTTAGAATAGGAATGACAAACAGTTGTTAGTCACTATATGGGTGCTGAGATTCAAACTCGGGTCTTCTGCAAAACAGCCAGTGTGCTCTTATGGATGAGCCATCTCTCCAGCCCCAGGAAATATAATTTTTAAAAATTAACTTAAAAAAAAAAAGTTTTTAAATTGGGCTTGGAGGCACATGCCCTTAATCCCCTAATCCCAGCACTGGGGAGGCTGACAGATCTCTGTGAGTTCAAGGCCAGTCTGGTCTACATAGCAAACTCCAGGCCAGCGGGGACTAAAGGGAGACCCTGACTCAAAAAGACAAAAAAAAAAGTTTGGGGGGCTGGAGAGATGGCCTAGCGGTTAAGAGCTACGACTGCTCTTGCAGAGGACCCAGGTTCGATCCCCAGCACCCACATGGCAGCTGAGAACCGTCTTTAACTCCAGTTCCAGG
>VZQC01012961.1:0-11207 GCA_009823505.1 Rhizomys pruinosus
GTCAGAGTGTCCCAGTACTTGGAGATAAACTAGAACAGGGAGGATGAGAATGGTAGCATAGGTGAATATTAGCTAAGTAAATAACACATGTGCATGAAATGCCATGAGACCCATTTTTTGTATGCTAACTAAAGAATAAACAATTATCATAAGGGCTGGATGTAGCTCAGTGGTAGAGTGCTTGCTTAGTTTGCACCATGTCTTAGATTCAATATCCAGTACTGAAAAAAAGTGTCATTATTTTTGTTAGATGTGATGATGATTGTGTAAAAATTTGACCTACTATTTTTTTTTTGGTGTTTTTGAGACAGGGTCTCCCTGTAGCCCCAGCTGTCCTGGAGCTCACTCTGTAGACTAGGCTAAATTTGAACTAACAAAGATCCACCTGCCTCTGCCTCTGGAGTGCTGGGATTAAAGTTGTGCACTACCACACCTGGCTATGACCTACTATTTTAGAAATACATACAGAAACAGTAAACCAACAAATGGTCTTTACTTTAAGAAGTCTCCAGAGTCCTAAAGGAAGGTGCAAGATACACTTGAATGTAACAGAGTAGAAAAAGTTTTGATATGGTTTCATATTTTTTTATTGTATGTATGTGTGTGTTTCTATGTGAGGGTCTGTGCACATGAGTGCATTTCCCCATGGAGGGCAGAAAGGGGGTTAGATGCCCTGGATCTAGAGTTACAGGTAATTGTGTTGCACACAGTGGCTACTATGATCTGGACACGGGCCCTCTGCACAGTTCCATGGGCTTCTAACTGCTGCTTTTAACCAGCTCTTCAGCCCCATGCTTTCACATTAAAAAAATTATTACATTTATTTATTGTGGGGGTGGGGTGGAAGGTGCGTATGCCATAGTGCATATATAGGTCAGAGGACAACTTATGGGTGTCAGTTATCTCCTACCATCAGTCATGGGGATTGAACTCGGATCATCTTGCTTGGTGGAAGGCACTTTTACCCACTAAACCAGAGCCAAATGTAGGCTTTTAAAAAATAAAATGTGGGCTGGGTGCGGTGGCACATGCCTTTAATCCTAGCACTCGGGAGGCAGAGGTAGGTGGATCTTTGTGAGTTCAAGGCCAGCCTGGTCTACATAGCGAGCTCCAGCCAGCTGGGACTAAAGGGAGACCCTGTCTCAAAAAGACCAAAAAAAAAAAAAAGGGGGGGGGAAAGATTCAAACATGGAGAGTGGGGGGACAGGAGCGGGAGGCAAGAATCGAGAGGGAGCAGAGTTTCAATCAAAATGAAAAGGATTATGAATAAACACCGGAAACCGCTATCTAGTACCACTGAGGAAACACATAAAGCCGACATATACACAGAAGTTCTTCCAGCATTAGGAGGCAAAGGCAGACTCAGCTGCAGTTCAAGCACAGCCCTGGATCACATAGAAGCTGTCTAGGCCAACTGGAGCTCTATAGTTCTCCTGTTCTCAAAAATGAAACAAAACAAAAACAAACAAACAAAAAAAAATAAAAGAGAGTTTAAAAGCAGATACCTCATGTGGAGGCTGAGTTCAGGGGCCAGGAACAGGAGTTGTGAAAAAGATGGGGAGACTAAAGAAGATTCATGGACCAGCTGGCAAATGAGACACACACTTATAGTCTCCAGGTGAGGGCACCCAGGCAACCACACAAAGGTGGGCTTCTTGCCAAAACTAGATTATACAAGCTTATTCACTGGTCTTAACTTTTGGTCTTTTTTTCTTTTTTCTGCTGGGACTGGGTGAGCCAGTTTGGTTGCTGACTCATAGCCTTCTGGATGTCTACTAGCTTAGCCATCTTGGCTCATGTTGGACATCCATAATCAGCGCCACATTGTTTACACATAAACAGGTCTCTGTTCCCTTCATTCTACTGCTTTTAGACATCAGGTGCTTTATTGGAACGGACACTCAGGGACAATATAGGGAACAATAATAATTTATGACCAATAAATAGAAGCAACATCTTCTAAGGTTAGGATGGTCCATTTTATTTATTTATTTTTTTAATTTTAGTTTATTATTTATTAGTTTATTTTTTGGTCCTTTTTGAAGAAGGTTCCCTGTAGCCCAGCTGTCCTGGAACTCACTCTGCGGTAGACCAGCCCGACCTTTGAACTCACAAAAAATCCACCTGCCTCTGCCTCCCAGTAGCAGGATTAAAGGCGTCGCGCCACCAAGCCCGGGCGTATCTTTATTATTTTGGTTTTATTGTCATAATTACTGTTTGCATGTAGTCTGTGCACCCGTCCTGCAATGCCACAGAGTGGTAGAAGGCAGGGTCTTGGGATTCCCCTAGAACTGGAGTATCTCCCTTGTGATATTTGGATTTAAAGACGGTTCTTAAGCCTCCATGTGGGTGCTGGGATTAGAACCCACGTTCTCTGCAAGAGCAGTTCAGCTGCTCATTAACTGCTAGGCTATCTCTCCAAGCCCCAGGTTGTGCCATTTTAGACTTGCTATGGCTCTACCAATTGGCTCCCATGGGGTAATGCTGGATCACAATACCAGACATTGCTGGCAGACATTTCCTGTCTTTTCCTGAGAGGCCTAGCCTCCATCGGGGTTTACATATATCTCGGTTTTGCTTCCTGCTTGCCCAGGCCATCAGTGCAGCAGTACCCTCTGCTGTTGGCCTTTGTATCCACCCAACACAGGCTAACTCATCGGCCTCATTATTCTCTGTGCTGAGCAAAGGTTTGTGGCCTGTTGCATAATAAGCTCCCTTAGACTTCTGTTTTCCTATAGGTCAGAAGTCTTCCCACATGGGGCAGCCCCGCTGAGGCAGGTGGCCCCTCCCACCTAGAGGTGACATGGGGATCTACAGTAAGCCTCTTGTATACTGTTGAATTACTGGTGTACACATGACATGAGTAGGGCTCATTTATGATTACCAGTCATGCAGCCCTTAATTCAGCCCACTGGCTACTTTGACTGACTCCTACCTCTGTCCAGATAATGTTGATAGACAGCTGGACTACCGCTGCTGTCTGTGTGACTTGTGGCCCCCTGCTGGAACTATCAGTGTACTAGGCATCAGGGAATAAAGTAGTACCTTCTCAGTCACTGCTTCCCATCTCCTGCCAAGACCCATGTCTGGCATTTAATTACATTTCTACTAGTGCAAAAACTTTCCTCTATTCAACACTAGTGACACCACTCAGTGGTCCCCTCGTGTCTAGGGAGGCTCTTACTTAGCGAATAAGAGTTGCACCCTCTGATTTATGTAATGGTAACCAAGACCCTTTCCCCTGGCAACGGGCATATATATATAATACTATATATATAGTACTCACTAGGACTTTACCTGTCCCGGTGATAGACTCACCAGCCTGCAAGGCTGTGTACACTGCTTCTCAATAAATGTATAGTGGATCTGAGCCTCCTTCCACACTTGTGGCCCAGATCCTATGGGTGCTTGCCTCTTTCCCATTTGTTTTCAGAGGCCCCAACCAAAACCTGTCCGTGTCAGTGGCCACATTCAGTTCAAGAGGTTGGATCTGGCCAATAACCCAACTAAGCACCTGTGCTTGGGCAATGCCCTGCTTGGCAGCTAAAAGGCTTATTTAGTTGCCTCAGTCCACTCCCACAATATCTAGGCCAGGTGAGGGATGAATACTCTCTAATAACCCACAGTCCACAAAGGCTTGTAATTGCCTAAACCTTGCCCATTAAAGCCTCTGCTTATCCCCATGATTTTAGGGAAGCTTTTTATTTTTTAATGTTTATGAGTGTTTCATCTGCATGTATGTAAACCTGTGCATGTTAATGCCTGTAGAGGTCAGAAGAGGTCAATGGAACTCTAGAACTGGAGTTTCAGATAGTTGATAGCCACCATGTGGTACTGGAGATCAAGCCTGGGTCCTCTGCAAGAGCAGCCACTGCTCTTCAGCCATCTCTCCAGACTCTGTAGGCTCTCCGCTGTCAAGATCAGTAGGTGCTGAGCTGATTCCAAATGGGCAAGAGAATCAGAGATTAGCATAATGTCATCAACATAATAATATGAAGTGACCACCTTAGATCATTGCCAGAACCCCAAGGCCTGGCTCACCAAACCGTGACAAATGGTAGAGCTATACAAAATCCCTAGGAAACATGACATGACAAATGTCCACTGTAGACCTTTCCAGGTGAAGGCAAGTTGTTCCCAGTCCACACATAATGGTACCAATCCCAAAGTCAATTAGTCCATCAGGTCCATGATGCATAATAGCAGCATGCACACTCTCCATAGTCCAGGCCATGTTTATTACACCAAGATCATGATCACCTGAACAGATAGCTAACTCTTAAATTAACTGGTTTCATTTGTTTGTTTGTTTGGTCTTTTTGAGACAGGGTCTCCCTGTAGCCCCAGCTGTCTTGGAACTTCTGCCCTGTTAAACCAGGCTTGGCCTTGGCACTTCATAAAAAATCCCACCTGGCCTGCATACTCATGGTGCGTATAGGAATTAAAGGCGATGCACCTGAGAAGATGGACCTAGCAGTTGAGAAGTGACCTCAGAAACTGCTCTCTGTGAGAACCCGGTTTTCCTAATCCCAGCGCTCACCCACATGGACGGCTGAAGAACCATCTATAAAAATCCAATTGCAGGAGAACTCCAGTTCCAGGGGAAATCCAACACCCTCTCTTCTGACATCCACAGCATTGCACAACACGGTGTACACAGACTACATGCAGACAGTACATACATATAAATTAAATAATAAATAAATAAAATAAATAAAATAATAAAAGAAACATTTTGATTATTTATTTTTTTAATTTATATTCTGTATGTGTACGAATGTTCTGTCTCTGCTTTATAGCAAGTCTGTGCACCCATGTCTGTGCAATGCCTCACGGAGGTCAGTAAGAGGGTCTCAGATTTTTCTCCACCCTGGGAACTGGAGTTCTCCTGGAATTGGAGAATTTCAGAGGTTCATCCGGCCGCCTATGTGCGTTAGGATATGCTGGGGGGATGAACCGCGGGCGGTACCTGTTCACCTGTGAATGCTGATAAGTGCCTGCACGGTCAGCGCTCCTCTCCTCAGAGCCATCCTCTCAGCGCAATAAACATATTTTATCTCTATCTCTAAACACAAGGGCTAACTCTGTTACATCTCATGCTCTCGGCTACAAACAAGTTGTGTTTGTTGTTTTTTTTTTTTTTTTTTTTTTATAGACTACGTTTATCTGTGAAGGACAGGGTCTCCCCTCTGGTCTTTCTCCGTTCCGCTGCCGAACTCTCCCCTCCTCTGTGGACCAGGCTGGCCTTCGAACTCACCCCTATACAGAATAGCCCGCGACTGCCGCTCTGCTCCAAGAGTTGCTTCATATGGCCCCCATTAAAGGGCCGTGCGCACCACAACCCGGGCTCTTAAGTTTTAAAAGTTTTTTTTAAGAGTGGGCCCTGCTGAAAAAAGCTGAAAAAGCCTTTGACAAAATCCACTGGAGGTCTCTGCATAGCCCAGAACTCTCGATTATATATATATATATACCTCTCCATAAATAGGCAGCTATTGTCATTATATCGTATGACGGACATCATCTTCACAAAGTGTATCAAACTAGAGGCCATATTATAGAACGAGAGAGCCTCACGCAACTCACTTCGACTGGCTCGATATACGGATTCCCGGTATCGAGCTGCACATGTAATGCCACTCTAGTCACTCCATATAGGTGTGAGCCAGACTATCAGTGACAGTTGACCGTGTGTCCTTTATTTAACTGTAGGAACTTTGGCAAGGCTGCCCCCCTGTCAACAATCCTCTTCAATATAGTGCTTTGAACACTTATGAGAGCAATAAGGCAAGAGAAAGAGAAAAATTAAAGGTAGGATACCAATTTGGGGAAAAAAGGAAGTCAAAGCATATCCCTATTTGCTGGATGATAGATTGTTTACTTAAGGGTTGCTTAAAAAACACTCCACCAGAAAATCCTAGAAACGATGATTAAACAGCTTCAGCAAAGTGGCAGGGATACAAAAAGTAAACCCTAAAAAAAAAAATCTAGTGACCTTGTCTTTACACCAAAACAAGGGCAACTAAGAAGGAAAACAATTCATGGAGAACTTCCCACTCACAAGTAGCCTCAAAAACAAACAAAAAAAAAAAAAAAAAAAAAAAAAAAAAAAAAACAAAGACCTCTACAACAAAATTTTAAACACTAAAGAAAAGAAATTGAAAGAAGAAAAGACATCAGAAGATGGAAAAACTGCCCATGCTTCCTGGATTGGGAAATTTAACATTGGTAAAAATGTCCATTCTACCCAAAAACTTGTATAGATAGTTTTAATGTAATCCCAATTAAATCCCCAAGAGTTTTTTTTTTTTCTTCACAGGCTTGGAAAAAAAAAAGTCCTTAAATTCATCTGGGAAAACAAAAAAAGAAACCCCTGAGAGTTAGCCAACAAACACCCCGCTGAAATAGATTAAAAAAGAGCCCTACACTGGGGACAGGAATCTCCTTATACCCCAGACTTCCAACCACTATAATCTACGGCCTATGCATAAAACCAGGCTTGGTGACCGTAGGCTTTCCTCTCATACAGTTCCGGACAAATTCATCTTATGAGAGGCGCCTAGCCCAGGTATCTGACTGGCAACGGTCTGTATGTGGATGACGAGTACACTCGTCGCCGCAGCCTCCAGTAGGCATTCATATGCTGGATCCAATCCACTACGAAAAAAGAAGATTTGTCGTAACAGACCCTTGAGCCACATACAAATCAGCCACCTTCATATTTGACAAGGGGAGGGCAAGACGACCTCGGCGACACACGCAGGAGAAACATTGTATCGGAGAAAAAGACATCATCTTCGCAGTAGGTGTGGCAATAATTGGATCACCACTTGTAGTAGAAGAATGAAATTAAACCCCACTCCGTCACTGTACAAAAGTCCAACTCCAGATGGATTAAAGACCTCCTCAAACCTGAAACACAACTAATATACTCCCGGAAGGAAGAAGGAAAAAGTGGCCAGCAGACTACTAGGCATAGGAAAAGACTTCCTAATCAAACAACAGCTGCACAAAAAATTGAGGTCGACATGCACAAATGACTCAACACTCAAAAAGTTCTGTAATATCATTAAGCAAACAATTCCAGGACGAGTGAAGAGATCTCCGAGAGAGATTCCGCCACAGAGCTAGGAGGTATGACCAAGTAGTCCAACCTCCTCAGACTCTCCTAATGTGCTTTCGTCTACAACGCATGCACCTCTCTCTCTGTCGTACTTACACATAAGTAAATACTCACCTCAAACTCTTCAAAAAAGCAAAAGAAGAATGATAACCAAATTGATTGGCATTAGGGAATCAGAGAAATATAAGCGCCATTTTACACATTAGCCAAAATTCAAACATAATAATAATTATAACTCTGACCACTCGTCAAATTAGTTGCCAGCACCCATAAGCGAATCGAGCACTCAACTCTCTAAACCGAAGTGGGACATAACAGGTGCGAGCCGGTTTTAATACAAAAATTCCTCCAAGGGAATCTCAGATTGTTGTACGTTATATGGCAAAATGTCCTAGACTGTAGATATTCTAATCCGACTCTTTCCTCGGCCCTCGAGTCGTCACTGGCTTTCCAAAACACAAATGGAAATCGTACCCAATTCCTCCAACAGATCCTTATGCCATCTCCAAGTGAACTTCAATAGATGGCAGCCCAAGACAGTTGACAGCCGATGAATAACAGATAGGTGACGTTCCACGAAGTGAGTGAATTTTATTCGACAGAGTACTGCGGGTCCTTCGAGCAGAACCAAAAACTCGACGCCGGCTATATATATGAGGAAAGTTTCAACATAGACCCACTGATCCATCTACATATAACAGAAGCACAGTCCAAAAACACCTAAACTATTATAAGCATCTCTTAATTTTATAGCATCTTATCATATAATAAGATCGCGAAAGTACAATATGAGTTAAGTTTCAGTGAGTTAGATATACCCTAATAGTGTACTGTTGATAATTAGTCATATTCATTATAGTCATAGAAAAATTTAATAAAACATTTATGTTTTCTAAATTTATTTATAATTTTGCATAAAAAGATATCTAAATTATATAGAATGTACTTCATGTGGAGATGGATTTATTACCATGTGCCTGATTGCGGTTAGAAATACGCGTTTTGAAATGAGTTATTACCACCTCTCCTCACCAGCGTGCTTTTAGTGAGAGAGAAAAAATTGAGAATGTAATAATCTTACATTTGTTATGTGGACTAACATTGGCCCAATTTGAGATATACGTACCCCATTTAAGCTATCATTTTGTGGTATCTGAGTACCGTTGGTAGGAAATTTTGACGATACATTGTACAAACTTTTTAATTTTACGTACCACTCTGATTCCCGTATCTGCTAGTTTAGCCTAATCTGAATTGGGGCTACTGAAATGAACCCTCCCTCACCACAAGAACACATACCCAAGACCAAATCCACCCGCAACGGAATTAGTAAAGTCAATGTTATGTAATTTATATGCTAAGATACCAATGTATATTTATTTGTTACATAGTTATTTCAACCTACAGATGTTCACTCATACTCTCCAGTTTTGACATGTATTATCTTGTCCTGGACCGCAATATGAGCAAGGGAAGCTTGGGAAACCCGAGATCCCTGAACATTTCCATATGCCTCCCACTCCCTAATCTACAGTGAGCAAATTAATGTACATAAGCAGACTTAAATCTTCAAACAGAGTAGATAATATCATTTGAATTACAAAGAACCAAGTTAAAGAATAATCATAGATTCCCTTTGTCACTGTAATAGGAAATCATTGGAATTAGATCCGCTCTCCTTTTTTACACAACTGGATTTCCTAATCTTGACCCAGGAGCAAGTAACAGTGTCTAAAAATTTAGTGGAATTTTGAACAATTTCATTGGATGTACTCTCCTTCAGTCTTTTAATTGTCCACTTCTTCACAGGACAGATACTAGATTACAAATAAGGAAACTAGTGGAAAGAAAGCAAAATACAAATTTGGAAAAAGCATCTGATCCCTATGGTTATCGGCGGCGTGGTTGCAGTGAGATTCCAGGTTCCTAACCAGAGCACCTTCCCAGCCCCTGAACCCTCTGGTCAGAGGCGTATCCAAGCACCAAATTGGAACCCTTGTTGGACTTCAGCCCAGGGTTCCAGGACCGTGCCAGCCCAGTCACTTCCAGAATAGAGCGAATAACAGGCTGGGCTTCTCAGCAGGTTGGTTCCAGGACCAATTACAGCCCAAGTGGTCCCGCCCTATGCACAAAGCCCAAGAACAAAGGACTGGGTTCGCAAGTCTCACGGGCTGAGCCCAGGTCACTTCCATGTGGCAAGCGGTTCCAGGACTCCGAACTCCCCCTTCCATATGCACTCGCGGTGTGCGGGCGTGTAGTGCACTCGCAGAGAGTACACCAAGGTGTTGACTAGGTGATGGCGGCCCTATTTTTCGCGGTGTGCAGGCAAGAGTTCCACAAGACCCGTCCCTCCTTCTTCGTAGGTTCCCGTGTGTTATAGTCCAAGAGAGTAGGTTTGTCAGGTGGGAAGTGCATGCTTGGCCAACTTATCTCATGTCGCGCATAACTACACGTAAACGGCCCATCCAACTATAGAGAATACACAAATTCGGCACCCAACACGCTCCAGAAAAAACCAACCCGAAACAGGATAAAGAACTGGAGTGCAGGGAATTTGCGAACAATTGCAAACATAACCGAGATCTTGGCATGACAACCTCCATATTTGCGCCATTTTCCTGGAGATAACCTTTGGAACAGAAAGGGGTTGCTCTTCCACAAAGAAAGGTCAACTCATAATCCCACAGTAACAGAAGCACGACAGCAAACCTTATACACTAGACCTTAGAGAGGAACAAAATAAAAGATCCAGCACATTGAAGGGAATTCGTCACCTTCAGGAAAACATGAATATCCACACAAAATAGTGCAAAAGGCAATCCATAT
Source organism: Rhizomys pruinosus (assembly GCA_009823505.1). Taxonomy (NCBI): domain Eukaryota; kingdom Metazoa; phylum Chordata; class Mammalia; order Rodentia; family Spalacidae; genus Rhizomys; species Rhizomys pruinosus. The sequence continues at coordinate 9,947 of VZQC01012961.1, forward strand.
GCAGTGGTTATTAAGGTCTCGAGAGACATCATATGGAATGAAGCCACGGTCATAATAATAAATCGGTCGCCAGGCAAATAGCTTAGCGGGTGCGCATAGAAGTACTCAACAATGGGAGTTCTCCCTGAGATAAGCCAACTAAGACACAGACTCAAAAGATCGAAGTAAGTATGTGAGACCATAGCTGCAAAAAAGAAACTTCAAGTTGAAAGAACGAGGCCATGAATCTCGAGGATTATTGATTGATAATCAGTGCGTAAACATTGAAAAGATCGCTCAAACCAATGACTAAATAAGTAGTAAACTATAAAAACAAAAAGAACAGAAACACACGCAAAAAAAATAAAAAAAAAAAAAAAGCAAATAAAAATCGTAGGACCAAATCGGAGAATCTCATCTAGAAAGGAGGATGGGCACGCTAGTTAAAATTGCACCCAAGACGGTCAATATGGAATCTGACGCACCCCACTAATAGACTAGATCATAATTTACAGATATTGAAGTGAAAAAAGAATAATTGTAGAACATCATTCCTCTCACGCTCAACTCCCGCGGGAAAACGAAGAGGAGAGAAAAAGCTCGGCGTGGCCCTATCCGTTTATTTTAATTAATTAATAAATTTAGATTTCATATCTTTTGTGGTGTAGTGTTTGAAGCTGGAAATAGTGAGATGAAATACCTCTGGTACCGTTTCTGCAATGTGGGCCATGGTAAAACTTTAAATTGAGATGCAGCAAGCAGTTCCTTCCAAACCTGTGGATTACTCCGTGCTTGAGATGCTGTCCTTTCTTTGTGATACCTCCCTGGCGCCAGCTCGCCTGCCTACATTGTAGATGCCGTGTGTGGCAAGACAGCATTGGTGCTAACGTTCCACAATGAAGCAATATGGGACCGTGCCAGTGATTTTCTCCTAGTGCGCCGCCACCTGCCCGGAGAAAGCCCTCAATAACGGTTCTAATGGGTGTTCCTCCTCTTCAAGCTCGCCACCCTGGCTAACCGGTCTCACTTCGCTGTTTATGGACCATAAAGAAAGGATACCTTGAGTAATACAACACACTTAAGCGCCCAGGTGTGTCTTTCCCCCTCTTCTTGGTGCGAAAATTAGGTAGCCTGGTCTCTCAAGAGGAGCTCCATCTCTGTGCGTCGTCCCTCTGCGAGGTCGTTCGGTTTCTCTACCCCTCCCTATCAGTGGCCGTTACCCTGCCTGGGCAACAAATCTAGGACAGTTAACTAGCTAGCCAGAGACAATCTTAAGGCTTGC
>VZQC01012962.1:5311-29898 GCA_009823505.1 Rhizomys pruinosus
AAAAGAAGTTGTGTACAGGGGGGTTAAATGCTTTGTAGAAAAAAACTGCTAGAATTATTCATCATCTTCATCTTCCTCCTCTTCCTTCTTTTTCTTGCTCTACATAACTCACTAATCACCTCTCATCCTTGATCCCCTGAAACCACCAATATGTCTTCTGTGCATGATCAGGTATTTTATAAAAATGAAATTGTATAAAATGTGACCTTTCATGCCTGGCTTCTTTCAGTCTCTGTTACAGGAAAGGCTACCATGTCACATCTCAGTCTCCTTGAAAGAGAAGTCCCTGGCACTCACAGAAGCAATCATGGAAGCTCTTCTCAGAACTGAGAAACCCTTCCTTGTTCCGTAACAGTGCTTGGTCAGCCTAATGTTGCAAGTGTGTTTCCTGCTCCAAAGCAATAAGGAACTTAAAACCTGCCAGATCTGCATGACAACACAGCACCCATTCTGCTCCACAGATGAGAATTCTAGGTATTCCTTTATCTATTCTCAAAAATAGGGATTCAATGTTATAGCTTTATAACATGGCAACTTGGCTAGATGGAAACTATCTTTTCCAGAATGTTCTACATTTTCTGTTTCTGATTAGGGGATGTTTTATTAAGAATTTAGAATATTCTTGAAAAAGCTGTTGTGAGAGTTGGAAACTCTGCATGGGTATGTATACATATTTTAGCAATAAAGCATGGGCTGAGAATGCAAAAAAAAAAAAAGAATTTAGAATACGGAAAAGTAATGACAACCAGTTTCCATCTCAGCTTGCATGACTGAGACTGCATTACACACACACACCTCATCTGCTGGCTGCTGGGTGGAGTGCGACAGCTGAATCTGTAACTGCTACACCTTCTCTTGGACCCTCCTTCAGCTGCCTACTCCAAGGACAGGTCTTTTTCAACTCCATGACAAAGGCCACCAGTTTCTTTTTTTTTTAAATTTTTTATTTATTTCTGTATGTGTGTGAATGTACTGTCTGCATGCAGGTCTGTGCACCCGTGTCGTGCAATGCCGCGGAGGTCAGAAGAGGGTGTCGGATTCCCCTGGAACTGGAGTTCTCCTGGAATTGGAATGTTGGACGGTTCTTAGCCGCCATGTGGGTGCTGGGGATCGAACCCGGGTCCTCTGCAAGAGCAGTCGGTGCTCTTAACCATTAGACTATCTCTCCAGCCCCAGGCCACCAGTTTCTGTAGGCTGTCACTCTACATGGTTGGAAGTAGTGAGTACAGATATGGGTCTTAGTCTATAACCATGGGTCTGAGCCTATGCCCGATGCCCACCATGGGTTTGAGCCTGTCCCCGATGCCCACCCCCTTTATATCCATCCTCCTCTATACCATGGGTTTGAGCCTGTCCCTGATGCCCACCCCCTTTGTATCCATCCTCCTCTATAACCATGGGTTTGAGCCTGTCCCCGATGCCCACCCCCTTTATATCCATCCTCCTCTATAGCATGGGTTTGAGCCTGTCCCTGATGACCACCCCCTTTTATATCCATCCTCCTCTATAGCATGGGTTTGAGCCTGTCCCCGATGCCCACCCCCTTTATATCCATCCTCCTCTATGCCATGGGTTTGAACCTCTCCCCAATGCCCACCCCCTTTATATCCATCCTGCTCTATACCATGGGTTTGAGCCTGTCCCCGATGCCCACCCCCTTTTATATCCATCCTCCTCTATACCATGGGTTTGAGCCTGTCCCTGATGCTGACCCCTTTATATCCATTCTCCTCTATACCATGGGTTTGAGCCTGTCCCTGATGCCCACCCCCTTTTATATCCATCCTCCTCTATACCATGGGTTTGAGCCTGTCCCCGATGCCCACCCCCTTTATATCCATCCTCCTCTATACCATGGGTTTGAGCCTGTCCCTGATGCTGACCCCTTTATATCCATTCTCCTCTATACCATGGGTTTGAGCCTGTCCCTGATGCCCACCCACTTTTATATCCATCCTCCTCTATACCATGGGTTTGAGCCTGTCCCCGATGCCCACCCCCTTTATATCCATCCTCCTCTATGCCATGGGTTTGAACCTCTCCCCAATGCCCACCCCCTTTATATCCATCCTGCTCTATACCATGGGTTTGAGCCTGTCCCCGATGCCCACCCCCTTTTATATCCATCCTCCTCTATACCATGGGTTTGAGCCTGTCCCTGATGCTGACCCCTTTATATCCATTCTCCTCTATACCATGGGTTTGAGCCTGTCCCTGATGCCCACCCCCTTTTATATCCATCCTCCTCTATACCATGGGTTTGAGCCTGTCCCCGATGCCCACCCCCTTTATATCCATCCTCCTCTATACCATGGGTTTGAACCTCTCCCCAATGCCCACCCCCTTTATATCCATCCTGCTCTATACCATGGGTTTGAGCCTGTCCCCGATGCCCACCCCCTTTTATATCCATCCTCCTCTATACCATGGGTTTGAGCCTGTCCCTGATGCTGACCCCTTTATATCCATTCTCCTCTATACCATGGGTTTGAGCCTGTCCCTGATGCCCACCCCCTTTTATATCCATCCTCCTCTATACCATGGGTTTGAGCCTGTCCCTGATGCCCACCCCCTTTTATATCCATCCTCCTCTATACCATGGGTTTGAGCCTGTCCCTGATGCCCACCCCCTTTTATATCCATCCTCCTCTATACCATGGGTTTGAGCCTGTCCCTGATGCCCACCCCTTTATATCTATCCTCCTCGACTGCCTGCCCTATGAATTTCAAACTCCACCATGAGACTTGAAGACAATCACTTTATACAGAATAGTTATCTGTCACCTTGACTTCAGTTATGGCCATGAAACAGTACCATGAGAGCAGACAGCACAGATGCACCCCTACTGGCACTGCTTCTTTACTGAAGTCCAGCCTACGAGTTAATAAGGTTACTACTGTTTGTGTGGAGATGAGCCAATAACTTGGGCACAGTCTACCAAATTAAGCATGGGCATGCATGTGCACCACGGTGCACATGAGATCAGAGGACAACTTGCAGGAGTCAGCTCTCTCCTTACACCATGTAGGTCCCAGAGATCGAACACAGGTCTTCAGGCTTGGTGGCAAGTATTTTTACACACTAAGCCATCTCTCTAGCCTTAAAGCAGTATTTCTTTTTTTTAATTTTATTTTTGTATGTGTATGAATGTACTGTCTGCATGTAGGTTTGTGCACCCGTGTCATGCAATGCCGCAGAGGTCAGAAGAGGGTCTCAGATTCCCCTGGAACTGGAGTTCTCCTGGAATTGGAGTTGCAGACGGTTTTTAGCTGCCATGTGGGTGCTGGGGATCGAACCCGGGTCCTCTGCAAGAGCAGTCGGTGCTCTTATCCACTAGGCTATCTCTCCAGCCCCCTAAAGCAGTATTTCTTAACATTGGTATTACTGTTTGCACAAAATAATTCTTTTTTCTAGGGGGCTGTCCTGTGCATTTCAGGGTATATACCAGCATATCCCCAAGTGTGGTGCATTCAGACACTGCTAAATGTCTCCTGAGGGGCAAAACTGTCTCCAGCTGAGAGGCACACTGCCTTGGTGGGCTGGAGTATGCTGTGTGCTGCGTATACCACCTGTTTTCCTCCTACCACATCCCACTTGTCACAGGAACAGATCATTACATGGTCAGACTATGATGCTCTTATTTACAGATGACATGAATCCATGGAATAAGGGACTCACCAGCACCAGTCAGTAGCAGAGCTTAGGAAAGAGATCTTCTGTCCCTTAGCTTAGTGCTCTGTTAACCACATAGTCCTGCCTTGCTGTAAACACAGTCATTCTATAACGTGACAGGTTGACATGCTGCTGATGCAGTCACAGATGTAGATAAGACACTGGGCAATTTACTTCACCATTCTGCACAAAGCAACCAGGTGGGGAAAAGAAGGCACCAAGGGTGAAACAGCTTTATTGGGAGCATAGGCATGTCGGAAAAATCCAGCTCAGTTTTAGAAGGGAGGCGGATACCAGTACAGGGCAGGATCTAACACTGCAGAAGTTCACATAAAGTCAGGTGTGAAAATAAAACCTCCCTCCAAATACTGTAGCAGAAGTGCTACCAAAATTAGCTCAAGTGAAACTTGTTGATGTTCTAATGAAATGAGATTTTTTTTTTTTTCTTTTTTTTTCTTTTTGCCTAGGAGAGCTCTCCAGTACTGGTGAGTCTGAGCTCCATAAACAACTGTGAGTCAGACATACCCAAACAGGTCATTTCCATGTGCATTGAGAAAAGAACCCTGTTAGGAGCAAATGTTGACAAAAATAAGCAGATGAATACTGGATGAAGAAACACAATGTCTGTCACACGTGTGCAGCCCTGGGGAGACAGGTCTGAGACTCTGAATCTGGTTTTCAGCTGGTCCTGAGCATACTGGTACCCCTTCCTGAGGCCCTTGGAAAAAAAGCCATTCTGTTTCTGTTCTGACTTTCTTTAGAGCACAAATGCCAATACAAGGTCCTGGATCATAATTAGTTGAGAGGAACCACCCTCTGGCATCTGTACCTCTTATCAAGACGTCCTTTCTGGAGCAGTCACTTTTCTCTGGCCAAGAGACATCTTACCCAGGATGGGCTCCCACCTTCACATGAGCACCAGGGAGCCTTAGATAATGGCCTTTAGATAACTTCCTGTGGGCAGATCAGTCTGGTGCTAGTTTCTGTCCCCAAAGCAGCAGGCACTGCCTGTGAATGACAGGCTCAAGCACGTTGTTGTGACTCTCCCAAGAAGAGAACTGTTTGTATTCACAGGCAAAGTAAGGAGTGAGGCAGGTTTCAGGGTAGTGAATAACATTTAGTTCTTCCATCGAATTTGCTGTGGGAAAAGCAAACAATGATGATATGATACATTTCCACCCATCACTACAGCAAAGTAGAGGGAATGAAAGTAAGAATTGACTTGGGAGCTGTCAGGAGTTTGGGGTTTTGCTTATTTATTTGAAAGTCTTTCTATATAGTCCATTTTGGCCTGGAACTAAAGTGTGTTCTAGCTCAGGTCAGCCTCAAACTTTTTTTTTTTTTGGCTTTTTGAGACAGGGTCTCCTTGTAGCTGTCCCAGCTGTCCCAGAACTCACTCTGTACACCAGGCTGGCCTTGAACTCACAAAGATCCGCCTGCCTCTGCCTCCTGAGTGCTAGGATTAAAGGTGTGCACCACCATGCCCGGCAAGCCTCAAACTCTTGATCCTCCTGCCTTAGCCTCTCAAGTGCTAGGATTATAGGCTTGTGTGCCAGCAAATAATTTTCTTTTAAGAGAGAGAGAACCTGATGTGGTAGTGCACACCTTTGATCCCAGCACTTGGCAGGCAGAGGCAGATGGACCTCTGTGAGTTCAAGGCCAGCTGGCCAGTGAGCCTGGAGATCTTCATGTCTCTGTCTCCCTAGCACTGCGATTATAGGCATTGCCATCATGCCCAGCTTTTATGTGAGTGGTGGGAGTTGAACTCAGATCTTTGTGCCTGCATGGCAAGCATTTTATGGATATCTGCCTAGTCACAAGAATTTTTTCTTTTCACTGTGAAGACAGTTGATTTATTCAGAGATAGTTTAAATATCTATTCTGTATTTTCAAGACTGCCTGATTTAGAGCATTAGTCTGGTTCTGCCCTTCTTAAGGCTAAGATTCACAATTCACTAGCATTAAGTGATCAAGCATAGATGGCAAAGTACCTACTAAGAAACTAAGTTCCATGTTAACAAAAAGCTCAGTGATTTCATACTATGAGAGATAATCAGATGTATTTCCCCAATACCTAAGCCTATTTCATCTACTTATTCACAACAGGTAGGTAACATCCATGTTCAGGAGAGATCATATGGCCTGGATATTGAGTCTGTAACATGTGCTTAGTTTAGTAGTTCAAACAGGTGGCTCCTACTATCTGCTAGTTTAGCAATGATCGACATGCTACAGTTAAGTCTCATCCTGAGGTCTTCAGATTACCCTTCTATCACTTCACATCTCAGGAATAATTTCTGATCTTCGAAGTAGTATTTCCAGGGCTGGAGAACTGGCTGCTCTGCAACCCAGGTCCAGTTCCCAGAATCCACACAGCAGCTAACTAACAGTTGTCTAGAACTCCGGTTCTAGGGGACCTGCCTCCCCCTTCTGGCCACCTGCAAACATGTGGTGTACTTACACACGAAGGCAAAACACTCAGCCACAAAATTAAATCATGAGAATGAACAAAAAATATTCTACTAAAAACAAAACAAACAAAAGCCAAAGTAGTACTTCTGACATTTCAGCCCATGTGGCCTATACCCACATGGCTCAGCTAAGTGCATTCACCCAGGTTTGGGGAGCATACACTTGACTTTACTTTGTGAATAGTCTCCTAGGTCACTGGAGGGTAGGTACTCACTGAGCTGCTGAGAATGACATCAATTTTCTCTTCCTCAGCAGATCCTTTATCCACCTTGCTCCTGTATGCAAGCAACTGCTGACGGTCTTTCAGGTCTCGGTAGGTCTGGAGAGCAAAAAATCATCAAAGCCCCGTTCACCCTCACTATGAGGGGCTCTCTCTTTTTGCCACTATTACTTTTACCCCAGGCTCAAAGAAAGGCCAAGAGACTGCAGTGATGATTTGTGTACAAACACCCCAGGACCCCTTGTTGGAGAGAAGTCCACACAACTTGTATAACTTGTTCAGTTCTGATGACTCCAAATGCAGCCAACTATAAAAGCTGAGAGAATCCATTCAGAGGACTGGGGAACTACCCAGGAATGCTGGGCTCCAAACTAATTCCTGCTAGACTAGTTTGTCCACTAGTGAAGACTCATGGAAGTATTTCAGAATCTGAGGCAAATATTCTTCCTGACCCATCACCCGGGACCTAACTCAGGGTTCTCATTTTGGGAGGACTCACATCAATGACAACATCATGGCACTTGAACTTAGTGGCTAAGTTCAACTTTGTTTCCACATCTTCCACAAGATTGACATACTCCTGTAGTATCTGTAAAAAGTACTTCTGATTAGCAACTCTGACCCTATGATCAAACAGAGCTCAATAGGTAGCAAGTTCTAAAGAAGGAAGAGTTCAGTATCTGGTGCCTACAATGGGGTGGGAAATGAGGTGATGCCAGGCAATACTTCCCTGCTGTCCAGGAGAGAAGGGACGAGCGCAGTTCTCCTAGTCCTGCAGCTAGACATGCATGCCACAAGGCAGTGCTTTAGAGCTGGTCCTGGGTATACCCACTGCTCTGCAATGTCCTTGCCCACAGGCACTGCTTTGAATCATTTCCACAGTGCAGCAGTTCTCCATATGGCTAAGCACAGCAGCTGCTGCTCAGAGATAGTCTGCGATTACTTGTAAAGGGAACGTCTCTCCCTGGCCTTCTGTATCTCAAGGCCCAGCACAGCCACAGTGCTACCATTAAGGGAAAATGACGATCCTCACCACTCAAAACGAGGCTAAAGTCAGGTTTTCTACAGTACCTAGCTCTCTTTTTAAGCCATTACCTGGACAGGAGCACTGTTTTTGTGCAAAATTTCCACGACTCGATGGAACCCAATGGGTGCTCTCTTCTTGGTGTAACCCAACCAGTTCTGAAAGAGAGGACAGCAGCAGATGGGCAAGACATCGCCTAAACACTTTGAGATGATCTCCCTTTTCATGGTCAGACCAGAAAAGCATGGTAGATAGGTAAGGGATGAAGGATGGAGAAACAATGAGATAGGAATTTTTCTGAAAAGTGAAAGAATTTTGAGGGTAGAAAAAAAAACAAATATAAAATAAGCTTATTTTTGAGCCAGGTGTGGCAGCACATGCCTTTAATCCCAGCACTCGGGAGGCAGAAGCAAGCGGATCTCTGTGAGTTCAAGGCCAACCTGGTCTACATAGAGAATTCCAGAACATCTGGAGCCACAGAGAGACCCTGTCTCAAAAAGACACACACACAAAAAAGGCTTTTTGATCTACAGACAGCAATGCATGGAAAAAAGTCTACAAAATGCTCCTAAATGGAATATGTGATTAATAACATAATCATGAGTTTATCAATACATAAAAATCCTACTTCTGTATTTTTACGTGTAAATATGATTGTTCATTTGTAAATTCAAGATGAAGAATTTGCTACAATTTAGGTGGCAAATAAAGCTAGGTACTCACCAAACTTTTAACAGTGTTTACTCTGAGTAAATGAAGAGCAGGTAAGCAATGAAAGATGACACTCTTGTTAAATGTTTTGTGCTAGGAACCAAGCCCCTTTCTGCTCCTGCTTCGTATGTATCACCACCACTAGGCTGCATCACGAGCCCTCTCCTGCATTAGATACTTTTATAACTAATTTCATTTTGATATAGCCATGTTTTGCCTTAGAAGTTAATATAACTGCCGGGCGTGGTGGCACATGCCTTTGATCCTAGCACTTGGGAGGCAGAGGCAGGCGGATCTTTGTGAGTTCAAGGCCAGCCTGGTCTACAGAGCAAATTCCAGGACAGTTGGGGCTACAGGGAGACCCTGTCTCCTCGAAAAGACCAAAAAAAAGAAAAAAAAAAAAAAAAAAGAAGTTAATATAACTAACTGATTAATAATAAGTAAAACTAGAAAATTCTGGGCTGGAGAGATGGCCTAGTGGTTAAGAGCTCGGACCACTCTTGCAGAGGACCCAGGTTCGATCCCCAGCACCCACATGACGGCAGAGAACTGTCTGAAACTCCAATTCTGGGAGAACTCCAGTTCCAGGGGAATCCGACACCCTCTTCTGACCTCCGTGGCATTGCACGACACAGGTGCACACACCTGCATGNTGCCTTGGTGCCAGACTCATGAGCCATCCTACGCCACTAGGCCCTTTCTCCTTGTAATACTTGCCATTTTCTGTTGTAGTCTCTAAAAGTCTTGTTCATTTCTTTTCTCTTGTATGTTGTTTTTTCTTTATTTGAGTAGTTTCTGTTCCTGTGTTTCTGTCTTCTTGTGTCTTATGGGACATTCTTGTTTTCATCTCTTAAACTGTTAACCGAAGTACCCTTTTATGTATGATGTTTTTTGGTGTTTTTTTTAGTTTTTTTGTTCTTTATCGAAATAGGTCTCCCGGTGTAAAAGCCCCAGCTTTCCTGGGGAACTCACTCGAAGACCAGCAGGCTGCCTTGAAACTCACAAAGATACCGCCTGACTCTGCCTCCCAGTCTCGGATTAAAGGCCGGTGCGCCACCAACCCCGGCTTTTTTTTTTGGTCTGTTCAAAGACAGGATCCCCTGTAGTCCCCAGCTGTCCCTTGGAGAACTCTCGTACGAATAGCCCAGGCTGGCTTGTAACTTACACGAGATCAATGTTGTCCGTGCTTGCCCTCCAGAAGTGCGGGATTAAAGGCATGGTGCCCGACCCACGTGCCGGTGTCAATGAGTCGTTTTATCTGCCACGTTAGAATCATGTATAAGCCAGAAAGAGAGTGGTTGGACCCCTTGGAACTAGGAGATACAGATAGTTAGTTCACTGCCGATTGGATGTAGAACACTGGGTCCTCTCCGCAGAGCAGTCAGTGGCGTCTTATACACTGGAGGCCATCCTCTCAGCGCCCATATTTCTGTTTTCTTCTAGTCTTACCTCAAGTCAGTTCCCTCTCTTCTTAACTTTCTAATATTTTCTTGGTTTTGGATCTTTGAGACGAGGGTACCTCACTATTACAGCCCATGTGCTGGCCTGGAACTCAATGTGTAGCTGAGACCATGGCCTTGAACTCACTGTGATCTTATTCATCCACCTCCTAAGTGCTTGATTACAGGTGTGCAACACCTTGCTCAACTGCTGAAATCTCTTAAATGTAGACACATGATCACTTTGTGGATTTTAACCCTCCCCAGGGATATCCTAAGCAATTTCTAGGCTTTTTCATTTTTCTTTTTTCTTCTTATGCTTATTCCTAAGGTTGGAGACACAAACTGCTGTAGGGATTAAAGAGTGTTGTTGTGGTTTTTTTGTTTTTGTTTTGTTTGAGTTCTTTAAGAGGTCTGCCCCTTTTAGCTGCCGGGATGCCTCAATCTATTGTAGACTCAAAGGTCGGTTGCCTTGTAACTTCACAGAATCCATGGGTGCTGGGATTAAACGTGAGTGTGCATAATCTATGCCCAGCTTAAAACTAGTTTTTTAAAAATATAATTCTGCTTTATTCTATTTTTAATTTATGGCGTATGCTGTTTATGCTGCTTAGCTGTATCGAAGGTTCACTCTTGGTGGCCATGCCTAGGTAATGAAGGTATGGCATTGGATTCCTCTGGAACTGAGTTATGGAATATTGTTAACCACCACCAGTTGGGTGCTAGGAATCAAAACCCAGGTCTCTGAAAGAGCACCAGCCATGCTTATAAACCAGGAGAGCCATCTCTCCAGCTCCGGTAGTAAAAGTTTTTTTCCTTGCTTCTGCTCATGGAGTTTTCTTCTCTTTGGTTTACTCCCACCACAGGCTAGACTGATCGACATTCTGTAGAGTCAGCAGGGCAGACCGAGGATCTTCCGAAAGTCACGCCCCGCAAAGCTTCCATCCTGTTACATGCCCACTGTGACAACACTCTTCTACTCCTGCTTCTATCACTACATGGAGTCCGAGGTACAGGCACGAAAATGAAGGAAAACGTTTGTTCAAACCAGTTTGTGAGGATTAGTTGGAGTACCTGTAGGTTCTCACAAATGGCCACCTCAGAGACTTTATAGGCCCTGCAGCGAGAGTGAGCCAAGAGGGACAAGGAGGATTTACAGAGTTCATATGGCCCTCCGTGCAGGCTGGAAGACCAAACACTCCCTGTCTCTGATCATCAGTCCCCAGCTGGTAGTGAAAAGAAATGCGGATGTGGGCTGTGTAGCTCCCTTGATTCTCTCTTTTTAATAGCTTAGATTTAAACCATCACAAAGGTATGTTTTCCTTTTATCTGTGATTTGCAGGAAAAAATCTGAAAAGCATTATGCTTACTAGTGTTCTTCCTGATCAAGTAGGTGTGGGTGTATTCCATTAGACCACATCGGAGATTTTCTATGTACATTGATTTCTGGGTTTTCATGATTATGAACAAGTAGAGACGTCTGTAGTAGAATACAATGAAAATGGGAGATTGGATGATGTCACTAAAGTCCCTTTTCTACTTCCATCCTAGGGGACATTCAGCAGTCCCGTCAACCTGAAGAAGACATTCAAGTAGCATTGTATGACGGTTTTGTAAAAGTAGGATAGTCAAAGTAACGCAAGGAGTGTATAATGCTTGGTAATCCTGTACATTGTGTTCTTTGAGTCCAGGCCTAATAGTGGAAAGTTATGTTTGTGGGAAGTGAGAGAAAATGTCAGTGTTATCACAGTGGACAGCAGTGTGCGGCTTGGAAGATAAAGGCTTCTTGATGACCTGAGCAATGATTGATTTTAATGGGCAGAATCAATACCAGCAAATATATACTCGTTTTACTCTTCTCTGAAAATGGAAAGCATTTAATGGATCCAGTTCTAATTCTCTTATCCTCTTCGTAGTTTTTTTTGTTTTTTTTTTTAGTGGTTTATCTTTAGCCTTCATGCCAGAACAATCAGTATGTTTGACAGCCTTGGCTGCTCGTGCCAAGCTTCGAGCCTGGAATGATATTGATGCCCTCTTCACCACAAAGGTGGGTGCAATGGAACTGACTTGTGCTGTTTGTAGAGAAAGAAAGTCACCACAGTGTTTTAAAGTTCTACCTACTGATGAATTCTTCCACCTTTAGTTTTATTATATTGTATTAACTTTTAGTTTTATGTTATTATTATTTATTTTTTAGGTTTTGTTCTTACACAGATGTGATTCCCTGTATCTCCAGGTCGTTCTATTCTCATATTCAATCTGTAGACTGGGAACTGGCCGTTGAACTCAAGATTTCACCCTGCTTCACTATCTCCCCAAGTCGGTGGTCTAGGAGGTGATATTAAAGGATGTGTGCTGGTGATCATCATGCCCGCCCAGTTTTCTGAATTTAAAATGTAAAAGAAATACTTCTAAGAATAGTGGCCAGTCTCTTATAACCCCACAATCACTTACTTTAAAACATATTTCTCCTGTATTATTTAGGTTTTGTCTATTTGCGTAACATACATTTTTTAGACCCATTTCGAAAGATAAACCTTTAAAAAACACCTCTCCCTTTAGTATCAAAGCAGATTTATCCTTTTTTTTTTTTTCGTTCTTGTGGTCTTTGTTTGAGACAAGGTCCCCTGTACGTCCTCACGTGTCCTGGAAACTACCACTCTAGATAGAACCAGCTGGGCGCTTGAACATACACAGATCCGCCCAGCCTTGCCTCCTGCCATCATCTAGCTCAAGTGCTCTAGATTAAAGGCATAGCGGCCAATCGCATCGACAATTCCGGCCTAAAGTATTTTATCTTTATAAGCGATATTCTTCGCAACGAAGAGGTTTGAATATTAGCTAATAATGATTAATTATCAATCTAAATATGCATGCTATATAGACTCATAGATTCAACATCTTTAAATGCAAACTCGATTAAACTATTTTTGGGTGTTTTGGTTGAATCTTATGTACTATTAGTTTACACGTATTTGTCATTTGGCTGTATGTCTCTTTATTTAACGTTCTCTTTTTTTATTTTGCGCGTAAGTGATATAAATTGATACTGCTGGCACGCAGCAAGTTTGGCACGCCGTTTCTGTTGCAATGGCCCACAGTAGGTCAGGAATGAGATTTTCAGGGATTCCCCTGAACTGGAGTTAAAAAAGAGGAGTTCTCAGCCGCACTGTGGTGCTGGGATCGAACACCGGGTCCTCTGCAAGAGCAAGTTCTCAGCTCTTACCCGCTAGCCATCTGCTCCTAATTTGTTATTTATTATTTGTATGGGAATGAGCTGTCTTTCTAATATAAGTAAGGTGACCCCTGTCGTGTCAAATGTCTGTGGAGGTCAGAAGGGGGGTGTCAAATTCCCTAGGAAATGGAAGTTAAAGACGGTTCTTAAGCCGCCATGTGGGTGAAAACCGCCGCAGACAGACAAATCGGCTTTAAAACAACAGACCCCTAGAGAAGACCAGTTCCTAACCATATGGCAATCCGTACTTGCCCTCTCATATTACTGTTTGTGTGTGTATGTGTGGTGTGGTTGTGTGGATATATCTTATTATTATGATGTATTCAGTGTTTTGCCTGCATTGTAATACTAAGTGCACCCTGTGCATACAATGCTTTGGAGACCAGAAGAAAGGCATCAGATTCACTAGAACTGAGAGTTAACTGATAGTTGTTAGCCAACCATTGTACGGTAGCTAGTACCAAACCCCATTTTCTGGGCAAAAAGAATAGGGTCAGTGCTCTGAACTCTCTAGAACCATCTCTCCAGCCGCCTATATAATTGTTAGAGTAGGTTAGATTATGTATATTTTATTTATCTGTTTTTTTTTTTTGAGACTCGTACTGACGTATAATACTACTTTTAAAGTTATTACCATGTGGATTTATGTTGTAGTATAGTAATGATTAATGATGGCTGCAGTCAAGCAATAACACTGCATTCTCTGTCACCTAAAAGTGTGTGTGTTAATATCCCGCTAAAGATTCATTCTTTGGGCAAATTTCCAGTATTACAATATACTATGATTAGCCTAGGATCCTGCTAGTGATACCTTAGACCTAAAGGAGGTCTTTATTCTAAGTTGGGTGTGGTGGCCACTCTCTTAAGTGCCCAGGGCTCGAGACAGAGGCAGACAGATCTGAGGTTCAAGCCGCACAGCGGGCTGTCTACATAGCAAGCTCCAGGCCACCTCAGACTAAAAAAGAGAGACGCTGGTCATCAAAAAGACCAAAATAAATAAAAAGAAATAAAATATTTTTTATCCAGGGCGTGGAGAAATGTGTGCTTGCAGGGAAATTAAGAAGGGGGCACATCGAGAACATGAGGGTAGCTTGAGAAGGAACAGGAGAAAAGGAACACCAGAACAGCCAGCATTGGGCGAGCTAGAAAGCATGTACCAGAACTGGGCCAGTGTACAGGCGGTCAGCGTGTACCATACCTACGTCTGAGTAATCTGTCAGTTATGTCAGTCAGGACACAGGTGCACTGTAAGCAACAACAGATTCAGGCTAGTACGCTCATACTCACTAAAATTAAAGAGAAAAGTGAATAGAATTTACAAAAAGTTTATTGCAGGCATGGTGGAACATGTCTTTAAATCCCAGCACCAGGAGGCAGGGCAGGCGGAATTTCTGCTGAGTTCAAGGCCGCCTGTTCTACAGTCAGTGAGCTCAGCCAGCTGGGGAAAAAGGAGACCCTGACTACAAAAAGACAAAAAAAAAAAAAAAATAGTTCTTTGTGCTACCCTTTAAGCCCTCATCTCTCCATTTCTCTTGCCTCTGTGAACCAGATTTCCTGTTCTATGAGGTTTGTTTAAGATCAAACTATGTATAAAATCTGTAAGTAATTTGTTCTTTGTCTGGATTTATTTCATATTGCGCATGAAAGGCCCGTCAGGTTTATCATTGCTTTCAACTAAAGTGTAGCATTTCCTTAGAGGACCAGATAAGCTGTTTCACTGTGTTTGATGTGTGCATGTGATAGAACATATTTACAAATACACCACAATTTCTTTATCCATAATTCGTCTGAGTGTTAGATTTTTTTCCCATATTTTGGTATTGTGGATCATGTTGCAGTTAATATAGGAAGGATGATGCTAACATGTATTAATATAGGAAGGGTGATGCTAACATGTATTCTGCTAATAAATTGTGTGTAAGCAGTGGTGTGAGTATGGAAACCAGAGGACAAAGTGCAGAAGTTTGGTAGGTCTGGGATCGTGCAGGTTCATCCAGTATTTAACAGCAAACCCTACCTCTGAGCATGCTCACTGGCCCTAATGTAAAAAAAAAAAAATTGTATCCTGGGGCTGGAGAGATGGTGCGAGTGGATGAAGTAGCACGCTGCTCTGAATGAGGACCTAGGGTCAATTCCAGCCCCACACATGGTGGCTAAGCAACTGTCTGTAACTCCAGTTCCAGGGAGTCTACCTCTCTGGCTTCTGCTGGGTCATTTCATCAGTGCTGCACTTATTAGCATGGTAGGCAATACACTCATACACTATGAAAATAAAAATTAGTAATTTGTTTTTTTTTGTCTGCTTTGGAGACAGGAGAGTCTCTGTCTGATAGCTCGCTGTCCTGGAGACTTATTTTTTGAAAATTTATTTGGGGGTGTGCCCAGAGCTGTGGTGACATGCCCCTTTAGTCCTGGTACTTGGAAGACCCAAGGAGTAGATCTCTCTGAGCACCAAGGACAGATTCCAGCTCAGCTGTGCAACAGAAGGGGGGAGGGAACCTAGCTAAGAAAAATGAGGGAGACAGAAGAGAGGAACAAAAAAAAAAAAAAAATCAGCTGGGCATAGTGGCGCACACCCATTAAATCGTAAGCCGTGGAAAGGCAGAGGCAGGCAAGGATCTCTGTGAGTTCAAGGCTGGCCTGGATCTACAGACGCGAGTTCCAGAAGCAGCCCAGATGTCCAAAGAGACACCTGCAAAATATAGAACAAAAGAAAAAAATAAAAATAGAGCCACAAAAAAAAAAAAAATAGTATTACATATTTAATTGTAACTATAATTACTATTTACTGTTTGCTACTGCAGGTTGTTTTGGTTATTTGAGGTCTTTTTGGTTTCAAACAAATTGGTTTAAATGGTACATACATTTTTTTCATTCTAGTCTTAGCATTTTCTAGGTTTTTTTTTTTTTTTTTTTTTTTTTTGGTGTCTGTATGAATGTACTGTCTGCATTCAAAAAAAAAATTTGTATCCTGGGGCTGGAGAGATGGTTCAGTGGTTAAGAGCACTGGCTGCTCTTGAAGAGGACTAGGGTTCAATTCCCAGCCCCCACATGGTTGCTAACAACTGTCTGTAACTCCAGTTCCAGGGGATTCAATACCCTCCTCTGAGCTCCATGGGCATTGCATGATATGGGTGCACTTGTAAGCATGTAGGCAATACACTCATACATATAAAATAAAAATAGTAATTTTTTTTTTTTGGTCTTTTTGAGACAGGGTCTCTCTGGAACTCGCTCTGTAGACCAGGCCAGCCTTGAACTCACAGAGATCCTTCTGCCTCTGCCTTCCAAGTGCTACGATTAAAGGTGTGCGCCACCATGCCCAGCTGTTTTTGTGGCTTTTTAAGGCAGGGTCTCCCTGTAGCACCAGCTGGCCTGGAACTGTCCTTGGTCTCAGAGAGATCTGCCTCCTTTGGTCTCCCAAGTACCAGGACTAAAGGGGCATGTCACCACACCTGGCACACCCAACATAAATTTTAAAAAATAAGTTCCAGGACAGCCGGAGCTACAGAGAGACCCTGTCTCAAAAAGACCAAAAAAAAAAAAATTACTATTTTTATTTTATATGTATGAGTGTATTGCCTACATGCTTACAAGTGCACCCATATCATGCAATGCCCATGGAGCTCAGAGGAGGGTATTGAATCCCCTGGAACTGGAGTTACAGACAGTTGTTAGCAACCATGTGGGGGCTGGGAATTGAACCCTAGTCCTCTTCAAGAGCAGCCAGTGCTCTTAACCACTGAACCATCTCTCCAGCCCCAGGATACAAATTTTTTTTTTTAATTAGGGGCCAGTGAGATGCTCAGCAGGTAAAGGGGTTTGCTGTCAAACTGATGACCTGCACTGAATCCCCAGACCTACCAACTTCTGCAAGTTGTCCTCTGGTTTCCATACTCACACCACTGCTTACACACAATTTATTAGCAGAATACATGTTAGCATCACCCTTCCTATATTAATACATGTTAGCATCATCCTTCCTATATTAACTGCAACATGATCCACAATACCAAAATATGGGAAAAAAATCTAACACTAGACGAATATGGATAAAGAAATTGTGGTGTAAATATGTATATACACATGCACACACAAACACAGTGAAACAGTATCTGGTTCTAAGGAAATGCTACACTTTGTGAAGCAATGATAAACCTAGAGGGCCTTATGCTATATGAAATAAACCAGACACAGAAACAAAATTACTACATGATCTTATACATATTTGAGCTCTTAAACAACCCTCAAATAGAAACAGGAAATACTGGTTCACAGAGGCAAGAGAAATGGAGAGATGAGGGCTAAAGGGTAGCACAAAGAACTATTTTTTTTTTTTTTTTGTCTTTTTGAGTCAGGGTCTCCCTTTTTTCCCCAGCTGGCCTGGAGCTCACTATGTAGACCAGGCAGGCCTTGAACTCACAGAAATCCGCCTGCCTCTGCCTCCTGAGTGCTGGGATTAAAGGCATGTTCCACCATGCCTGCCTATAAATCTTTTTTAAATTTATTACTTTTATCTTTATTTTATGAGTATGAGTGTACTGCCTGAATGTGTGTTAAGTGCACCTGTGTCCTGCAATATCTGAAGAAGTCAGAAGAGGACGCTGGATCCCCTGGAACTGGAGTTCTGGACTGTTTTAGCTGCCAAGTGGGTTCTAGGTTTTCTGCAAGAGCACTCAGTGCTCTTAACCACTGAGCCATCTCTCCAGCCCTGGATAAAAATTTTATTTATTTTATTTTTTGGTCTTTTTGAGACAGCGTCTCTCTTTTTTAGTCTGAGGTGGCCTGGAGCTTGCTATGTAGACCAGGCTGGCCTTGAACTCAGATCTGTCTGCCTCTGCCTCTCGAGCCCTGGGATTAAAGGAGTGAGCCACCACACCCAACTCTAGATAAATCTTTAGGTCTAAGGTACAGCAGGATCCTAGAGCTAATCATAGTATATTGTATACTGGAAATTTGCCAAGAATGAACTTTAGGGGATATTAACACACACACTAGGTGACAGAGAATGAGTGTTATTAGCTTGACTGCAGCATCATTTCATTACATATACTAAAATACCACATGGTATACTTTAAAGTATATTATAGTCAGGAGTCTCAAAAAAAAAAAAAAAAGATAAAAAATATATACAATAATTACCTATCTAAAATATATATAGGGGCTGGAGAGATGGTTCAGATGTTAGAAGCACTGACTTCTTTTGCAGAAGAATGGGGTTTGGTACCTAGCACCCACATGGTGGCTAACAACTATCAGTTACTTCAGTTCTAGGGAATCTGATGCCTTCTTCTGGTCTCCAAAGGCATTGTATGACATGGGTGCACTTATATACATGCAGGCAAAACACTGATACACATAAAATAAGAAATATATCCCCACACAACCACAACACATACACAACACCAAACTAGTTAGAGAGCAATACATCCCCAATGGAGAGCTGGTTTTCTAGCGGTTTATTTTTAGTTTTAAGAAGCCCCGATTTTGTCCTGCTCTTGCAGCGGACCCAGGTTCAATTCCCAACCCCACATGGCGGCTAAGAACCGTCTTTAACTCCACTTTCCAGGGAATTTGACACCCTCCTTCTGACCTCCACAGACATTTGTAACGACAGGGGTCACCTACTTATATTCAGAAAGTACAGTCATTCCCATAAAATAATAAATAACAAAATTAGGAGAGATGGCCTAGCGGTTAAGAGCCAGACTTGCTCTTGCAGAGGACCCGGTGTTCGATCCCCAGCACCCACACGGCGGCTGAGACCTCTTTAACTCCAGTTCCAGGGGAATCCGAGAAACCTCTTCTGACCTCTGTGGGCATTGCACAACTACGGGTGCACAAAACTGCTGCAGTCCGGACAATTTATACATACGGAAAATAAAAAAAAAAAACTTAAAAAGAGAGAATACAGCCAAATGCAAATAACTGTAAACTAATAGTACATAAGATTAACCAAAACCCCCCAAAAATAGTTAATCGAGTTTGCTATTTAAAGATGTTGAACTATGAGTCTATATAGCATGATATTTAGATAATATACTATATTATTGCTAATATTCAACACCCTTCTTTGCGAAGTTAATATCCGCTTATAAAGATAAAGTAAATTAGCTCGGAATTGTGGTGCGATATGACGGCGCCATGCCTTTAATCTAGAGCACTTATGTGATGGCAGGAGGAAGGCTACGGATCTTTGTATGTTCAAGGCCCAGCTAGGTTCTAGTCAGAGTGGAGGTTTCCAGGACACGTGGGAGACAGTGGGACCTTGATCTCAAACCAAAGACCACCAAAAGAAAAAAAAAAAAAGATAAATTGCTTTGAATACCTAAAGGGAGAGGTGTTTTATTAAAAGATTGTATCTGTTCAAATGGTTCTGAAAAAATTGTATGTATACGCAGATTAGAAACAAAACCTAAATATATCAGGAGAAAACTGCTTTGAAAGTATGATTAGTGGTGTAGAGATGGCCACTATTCTTTAGAATGTTTTCTTTCTACATTTATAAATTCAAGAAAACGTGGGCTGGGCATGATGATATCCACGACACACCTTTAAAGTACTCTCCTATACGACTTGGGAGATAGTGAAGCAGGGTGAATCTTTGAGTTCAAGGCCAGTCACCCACGGTCTACAGACTTGAAATTAGAGTTAGAACCTGGAATACAGGGAAACCATCTGTGTAAGAACTAAAATAAATAAATAAATAAATACCAATACAAACTAAAATAATAATAAAAAATTGAAATAAAGGTGGAAGAATTCATCAGTAGGTAGAACTTTAAAACACTGTGGTGACTTTCTTTCTCTACAAACAGCACAAGTCAGTTCCATTGCACCCACCTTTGTGGTGAAGAGGGCATCAATATCATTCCAGGCTCGAAGCTTGGCACGAGCAGCCAAGGCTGTCAAACATACTGTATTGTTCTGGCACTATAGAAGCAAAAAAACCACAAAAAAAAAAAAAAAAAAAAAAATCAAGAGGAATTAGAAATGGATCCATTAAATGCTTTCCATTTTCAGAGAAGAGTAAAACGAGTATATATTTGCTGGTATTGATTCTGCCCATTAAAATCAATCATTGCTCAGGTCATCAAGAAGCCTTTATCTTCCAAGCCGCACACTGCTGTCCACTGTGATAACACTGACATTTTCTCTCACTTCCCACAAACATAACTTTCCACTATTAGGCCTGGACTCAAAGAACACAATGTACAGGATTACCAAGCATTATACACTCCTTGCGTTACTTTGACACTACTTTTACAAAACCGTCCATACAATGCTACCTTGAATGTCTTCTTCAGGTTGACGGGACTGCTGAATGTCCCCTAGGATGGAAGTAGAAAAGGGACTTTAGTGACATCATCCAATCTCCCATTTTCTTTTCTACTACAGACTCTCTCTTTACTCTAATCCATGTAAACCCAGAAATCAATGTACAAGAAAATCTCCATGTGGTCTAATGGAATACCACCCACACCCTACTTATCAGGAAGAACACTAGTAAGCATAATGCTTTTCCGACTTTTCTGCAAATCCAGATAAAAGGAAAACATACCCTTGTGATGGTTAAATCTAAGCTTTAAAAAGAGAAGAATCAGAGCTACCCAGCACACTGCTTTCTTTTCACTACCGCTGAGGGAACTGAGATCAGAGACAGGGAGTGTTTGCTTCCAGCCTGCCTGAGGCCATATGAACTCTGTAAACCTCCTTGTCCCTCTTGGCTCACTCTCGCTGAGGGCCTATAAAGTCTCTGGGTGATTTGTGAGAACTACAGGTACCCACTAATACCTCACAAAACTGGATTTGAACAAAGTTCTTCCTTCATTTTCTGCCTGTACCTCGGACTCCATGTAGTGATAGAAGCAGGAGTAGAAGAGTGTTGTCACCAGGGGCATGTACAGGATGGAAGCTTTGCGGGGGTGCTTTCGGAAGATCTCGGTCTGCCCTGCTGACTCTAGATGTCGATCATTAGCCTGTGGTGGAGTAAACCAAGAGAGAAAAAACTCCATGAGCAGAAGCAGGAAAAAAACTTTTACTACGGAGCTGGAGAGATGGCTCTCCTGGTTAAGAGCACTGGCTGCTCTTACAGAGGACCTGGGTTTGATTCCTAGCACCCAAATGGTGGTTAACAATTGTCCATAACTCCAGTTCCAGAGGAATCCAATGCCACCTTCATATACCTAGGGCATGGCACAACACGAGTGCACTTAGATACATGCAAGCAATACACTCATACGCATAAATTAAAAATAATAATAAATGAAATATTTTTAAAAAACTTTTGAGCTGGGCATAGTAATGCACACCTTTAATCCCAGCACTTGGATCTCTGTGAGTTCAAGGCCAGCCTGGTCTACATAGTGAGCTCCAGGCCAGCTAAAGGGAGACCCTGCCTCAAAAAGACAAAAAAACAAAAACAAAAAAACCACAAAACACTTTTACTACTACAGCAGTTGTGTCTCCAACCTTAGGAATGAAGCAAAAAAGAAAAAAGAAAAATGAAAAACATAGAAATTGCTTAGGATATCCTGGGGAGGGTTAAAATCCACAAAGTGATCATGTGTCTACATTTAAGAGATTTCAGCAGTTGAGCAAGGTGTTGCACACCTGTAATCAAGCACTTAGGAGGTGGAAGATCAGTGGTTCAAGGCCTGGTCTCAGCTACACATGAGTTCCAGGCCAGCCTGGGCTTTATGAGGTCCTGTCTCAAAAACAAGAAAATAAGAAATTATAGAAGAGGGGATGACATGAGAAACTTAAGATAAAACAGAAATATTGGGGCTAGAGAGATGGCTCAGTGGTTAAGAGCACTGACTGCTCTGCAGAGGACCCTCCAACCCCACGGTGGGTAACAACTGTCACTCTAGTTCCAGGGGGTCCAACACTCTCTTCTGGCTTCTACATTTATATACATGCAGATAAAACACTCATACACAGCCACGTGTGGCGGCACATGCCTTTAATCCCAGCACTCAGGAGGCAGAGGCAAACAGATCTCTGTAAGTTCAAGGCCAGCCTGGTTTACGTAGAGAGTTCCAGGACAGCTGGGGCTACAGGGAGATCCTGTCTTGAAAAGACCAAAAAAGCCGGGCGTGGTGGCGCACGCCTTTAATCCTAGCACTCGGGAGGCAGAGGCAGGCGGATCTTTGTGAGTTCAAGGCCAGCCTGGTCTACAGAGTGAGTTCCAGGACAGCTGGGGCTACAGGGAGACCCTATTTCGAAAAGACAAAAAAAAAAAAAAAAAAAAAAAACCCAAAAAACCACTCATACATAAAAGGGGAAATACTTCCAGGTTAACAGTAGTTAAGAGGAAAAAGATGCCTAAGGACAATCAAGGAAACAGGACAATCAAGGAAACAGCTAAAACATACAAGGAAGAAATGAAAAGCTTTTAGAGACTACAACAGAAAATGGCAAGTATGTACAGGAGAAAGTGGCCTAGTGGCTGGATGGCTCTGAGTCTGGCACCAAGGCAGAAAGCAGAAACAAGGAGGCTCACCTCAATAATGATCTGGCGTTCCAGGAGCGTGTAATGGTCTTGTATATGCATAGAATCTTCTGCTGAAAATGGCAAACTGGTAGAGGGCCACAAGGTTAGTATCTTTCTTTATGTGAAAAGGAAAACAAATCCAACTAAACCAAAATTTCACTAAAACCTCAAGAGGTTCACAGTGTTTCATAAGTCTGATCAATTCACCTCAATTCCCTTAAAGGCAGAGAGAGCAGAAAACGGAATGGAACTTCAGTTTGGATTTTATATTCAAGGCCTGCCAACTGGAGGTGTGGATGTAGCTCAATTGGGAGTGCTTGCCTAGTATGGACAAAGAGTCAGGTTATATTTCTAGCATTGCATAAAACAGGCATGGTAGTATATGCCCATGATCCTAGCACTCCTGAGATAGAAGAGGATCAGAAATTCAAGGCTATCCTTAGCTATATAAGAATCCAAGGCCAGCCTGGACTACATGAGACCCTATCTCAGAGGGGGAGTGAGAAAGAAATTTTACAAACTGAAGAGGCATCTCCTAAAAGCCCACAAAATGCATTAACTGTTAGTAATATTGCTCTGGAATGAGTAAGAATCATTTTACTGGGGAAGTTGGATGTTTGGTGAATGGGCCACAAAGTTGGTGAGTGAGCCTAGCCAACTGCCTATCACCTGCATGCCCGCAAAGCTCTGGGCCTCATCTTTGCTGCACCCTACTGAATTTGTTAGTCCTTTTTAGTGCAAAGTAATAAAAAGCAAATTAATGACATAGCATGGTGGTAAGATGACAACTTGGCAAAGGTCAAAGAGATTTACACAAATGCCAAGGGTTCCATCTTCAAAACTATGCCTTCAGCTAAACATGGTGGCCCTATGCCCGTAACCTCAGCACTTGGGAGGTAGAGGTAGAAGGTTCAGAAGTTTAAGGTCATTCTTGGCTACACAAGTTCAAAGCTACTACAAGGTACATGAGACCCTGTCTCAAACGCACAAGTCCCTCCCAATCATCCTTATATAAGAAAGTACTGAGGGACAGGGTCTTGCCTAAAAGTCATATGGTCTACCAACAAGCAAGGCCAGGAACAGAAGGTGCAGTTTAAGCCCTCAGTTCATAGACCCATCCTTTAGAAAATGCTGCCTATTCCTCTACAGGAGTAAGCCTGAAATTCAATACTCTGTCCCAGATAAGTACGAGACAGAGTAAATTCTCATGAGATAAAGGAGACAGCAGTGGGCTCCTGTTACTGGATTAATCCAACTCTTTATCCTCCAGGTGTCACGGGACACAGCTCTGTATCTGGCAACATTAAAATTAAGGATTTCACAGATATAAGAAAAATCCATACATAACCCTGGAATCCTGTGTCACCTGAAGAATGGCTGAAGCAACTGTGAACACTGAACAGGGAGAAGCAAGAACTACTGAGAGACTGAATAGCTGTAAAAAAAAGACACTGACCCTTCAAGTCAACATAAGGAAGCACCTTCCAATAATGAAGGCAAACCAAAAAATAATGAGGAATTTATTTCCAAGAGCAGTGAGCATCCCATCTCTGTGGCTGGGCCAGGTGTGGTAGCACACACCTTTAGTCCCAGCAGTCCCAGTACTTGGGAGGCCAGAGGCAGGTGGACCTCTGTGAATCAAGGCCAGCTTGGTCTACATAGCAAGTTCCAGGCCAGCTGGGGCACAGGGAGACCCTGTCTCAAAAAGACCAAACAAGCAAGCAAACAAATAAACAACAAAACCAAAGATGTTTTAGAAGAAAGCTTGCAGTAGATCAGCAGCTCTGAGACTGGAGTTTTGAGAACCAGCAACACAAATGATGTACAAGGTCCATCAACAGTTGCCACTTTTTAATTTTATTACATTAAGTCATAAAAAAATTTCCACCCATTTTATTACCAAAAAGGAAGGGAGAAGTGGGAACAAAATCCCAGAATAAGAGACAAATCTTTCTTTTTTTTTTTAAAAAAAAAAGACAGACAAAGCTCAAAGTTCTCTCTCTTTCTGCTTTTTTTTTTTTTGTTTTTCATAGCTTGGTCCCATTATCGAGAGCATTTGAACATTCAGGACCCTGAGAAACGAAAAGAATTCCTTAAGACTTGCATTGGGTAAGTATGGGAGGAAAGTAGTTTTATGTAGATGTAATGGAGAGAATAAAAGCAGATGGAATGGATGATTAGGGATGGAGTTGTGGGGCCCTGTTAAAGGTATTCTTGGGCTGGTGAGATGGCTCAGCGGTTAAGATCCCTGGATGCTCTTTTCCAGAAGATTTGATTCCCAAGCACCCACATGGGGCTAAGAACCGTCTTTAACCGA
>VZQC01012962.1:30184-74381 GCA_009823505.1 Rhizomys pruinosus
CCTTTAATCCTAGCACTCGGGAGGCATAGGTAGGCAGATCTCTTGAGGGGCAGAGGCAGGCACCAGCCTGGTCTACACAGCGATTCCAGGACAGCTGGGGCACCAGAGAGACCCTGTCTCAAAAAGTTATTTATTCTTTTTTTTTTGTCTTTTTGAGACAGGGTCTCTCTGGTGCCCCAGCTGTCCTGGAACTCGCTCTGTAGACCAGGCTGGCCTTGAACTCACAAAGATCCGCCTGCCTTGGCCTCCCGAGTGCTAGGATTAAAGGCATGCCCAGCACTTTTGTGTCTCTTTAGAGACCAAGGGCACTAGGAGTATCACTCAGTGGTCCAACCTTATATAATTTATATAATACCACAAAGGGGGAGACAGAGGGAGGAGGAGAGAGGGAAAGAGGGAAGAAAAAGGGAAAGGGAGAAAGATCTGAGTGACTGGACTTTGTGTTTGAGTGTGTGTGTGTGTGAGTGTGTGTGTGTGTGTAAGTATGGTGTATATGCGATGTGTATGTGTGTCAGGGTGGGGGGGCGTGTGGGTGTGTATGTGTGGTATGTGTATGTGGTGTGTGTGTGTGTGTGTGTGTAGGTGAAGAGGCCAGGGGCCAGTATCTGCTATCCTCCTCTAATGCTTCTACCTTAGCTCTTTTTTTCTTTAAAAAAAAAAAAATTTTTTTTTGTATTTTTCAGTGTTGTGTGTGTGCACTGGGGTACAAGTGTGTACAGAGGCAGTGTTGAATCCCCTGGAGCTGGAGATATAGGCAGTTATGAGCTGCCTGATACAGGTGTTGGGAATCAAACTTGGGTCCTCTGAAAGAACAGGGCCTGGACTGGAGACGGCTCAGCAGTTAAGAATTCTGGCTGCCCTTGTAGGGATTCAGGTTTGGTTCCCAGAACATACATGGTGGCTAATAATCACCTGTAACTCCATTTCCAGGGATCTGATGCTCTCTTCTGATCTCTGCAAGCATTACACACATGTGGTGCACTTACATACATCCAGGCAAAACACTCATACACATAAAATAAAAATAAGTAATTTTTTTTTGTCTTTTTGAGACAGGGTCCCCCTGTAGCCCCAGCTGTCCTGGAACTCACTCTGTAGACCAGACTGATCTTGAACTCACAAAGCTCTGCCTGCCTCTGCCTCCTAAGTGCTAGGATTAAAAGGCATGTGCCACCACACCGGGCATGTAAATAATTTTTTTTTTGGTCTTTTTGAGGCGGGGTCTCCCTGTAGCCCTAGCTGTCCTGGAACTCACTTTGTAAACCAGGCTGGCTTTGAACTCACAAAGATCTGCCTGCCTCTGCCTCCTGAGTGCTAGGATTAAATGCGTGTGCCACCACACCCGGCGTGTAAATAAATATTTTTAAAAACTGTTCCTAACCACTCCGCCATCTCTACAGCCCATACACCTTATCTTTTGAGAGATGATTTCTCATTGAACTGGAGCTCCCTGGTCTGGCTAGTCTAGCTGGCCTGCAAGCCGCTGGGTCTTCCTGTCTCCACTGCCCCAGCACTGAGGTTAGAGATGCAAACCGCATGCCCAGCTTTTACATGAATGCTGAGGACCCAAAGTGAGGTTCTCAGGCTTACACAGCAAGGACTTTACCCACTGAACAATCACCCCAGCCCATAAGTAGAATTTCTACACTCTAAAAATCCAAAATATTTACTCTTAGAGATTCCTTCAGGACTGTAGATAGATTCCTTCAGGACTGTGCTTAAGGAATAAGCCAAGCAAAGAATCATTCAGAATCATTAGGCTTGTTCTGGGGAGATGGCTCAGCAGGTAAAGATACCCACCATCAAGCCTGATGATCCGAGTTCAATCCCCAGGAGGCAAATGGTGGAAGGAGAACCAGATACCACAAGCTGTCCTTTGACCTCCACATGTGTGCAATGGTACACACACACCACACACATAAATCAATATAACCAAAATAAAATGTCTAATTGCCCTGTCCAATATGACAGCCAGTAACTACATTTAGTTGTTTAAAGTTTCAAATCTTAGCCAGGCGTGGTGGCGCACGCCTTTAATCCTAGCACTTGGGAGGCAGAAGCAGGGGGATCTTTGTGAGTTCAAGGCCAGCCTGGTCTACAGAGTGAGTTCCAGGACAGCTGGGGCTACAGCGAGACCCTGTCTCGAAAAGACAAAAAAAATAAATAAATAAATAAAGTTTCAAATCTTTAGTTATAGTAGCCAGATTTTTTTGTTTGTGTGGTTTTTTTTGTTTTGTTTTGTTTTTTGATGTGTTTGGTTTTGCTTTTTTGGGAGGAGAGGTCTTTTTTGAGACAGGGTTTCCCTCTAGACCCAGCTGGTCTGAACTCGCTATACAGGCCAGCTGCTGTGCTGCCTTGATCTCACAAAGATTCTCTCTCATCTGACTCCAGAGTGATGGGATTAAAGGCATGCACCACCGTGCCCCAGCAGTATATTCTTTAAAATATTTTAATTCTTATTTTATGTATATGAGTATACTGCCTGCATGTATATGAGTATACTGCCTGCATGTATATAAGTACACCCATGTCATGTAATGCCTGTGAGGTCAGAGAGGGCATCATATCCCCTGGAACTGGAATTAGGTTATTAGCTGCCATGTGTGTACTGGGAAACAAACCCAGGTCTTCTGTAAGAGCAGCCAGTGCACTTAAACACCGAGCTACCTCTCCAGCCCCAAGAAGTATATTCTTTGGAGCTATCAGATGTGGGCCCATGAGAGGATTCAGCAAGTGAAGGTACTGCCAAGCCTGAAAATCTCAGTTTAATCCTCAGAACCCATGTGAAGATCGAAACATGCCTCTGACTTCTACATGTGTGCTGTGGCAGGTATACCACACAGATATATACACACATACACTAGTAAATACAAAGAAATATAAAGAAAAAAGTATATAAAAATATAAATAAGACAAGAGTAAGAAATTATATATAATTTAAACTTCATAAAATATTTGGTATATATTAGTCCCAGCACTTGGGAGGCAGAGGGAGGTGGATCTCTGTGATTTCAAATCCAGCTTGGTCTACAGAGCAAGTTCCAGGCCAGCTGGGGCTACAAGGAGACCCTGTCTCAAAAAGCACCCCCCCCCCAAAAAAAAAAAAAAATTATCTCTATCTATCTATCTATATTCTATAATATATATATATATATATTTGGGAATAATATTTCTATATATTAAAGAGAAACATCTTCAATTAAAAAAACTTTGAGGGGCTGGAAAGATGATGCTAGTCGGTTAAGAGCACCGCCCGCTTCTTTCACGGAACCTGGTTGAGTACCAGCACCACCATGGAGCAGATTTCTGTGAAATCCAATCCCCATGACACCCAGTTCCAGGGGAATCCGACACCACGTCTTCTGACCCTCGCGGCAATGCACGAAGACGGGTGCACAATCTCCTACACGAGACAGTACCATTCATAACATAAAAAAACTTTAGGGGCTGGAGAGATGGCTCAGTGGTTAAGAGCACTGACTGCTCTTGCAGAGGACCTGGTTCGAGTCCCAGCACCCATGTGGCAGCTAAGAACCATCTTTAACTCCAGTTCCAGGGGAATCCGACACCCTCTTCTGACCTCTGCAGCATTGCACGACACGGGTGCACAAACCTACACGCAGAGAGTACATTCATACACATAAAAAATAATTTAAAAAAAGAGAAAAGAAACTTTAAAATTTATAGTTAGGGCTGGGGATGTTAGTTCAGTGATAGAGTGCCTGCATGTGGAGACCCCGGGTTCAATCTCTAGTACTGCAAAAAACAAATTAGGCTGGGCGTGGTGGCGCATGCCTTTAATCCTAGCACTTGGGAGGCAGAGGCAGGTGGATCTCTGTGAGTTCAAGGCCCATCTGGTCTACAAAGTGAGCTCCAGGCCAGCTGGGACTAAAGGGAGACCCTGTCTCAAAAAGACAAAAAAAAAAAAAAAATTAGAACAAAAATTATCTAAAACTATCATTTATCAATTCCATGTCAGCATTAAGTCTTGCAAGGAAAAGTTTACTTGAAAAATCTTCATACTCTAGGAAAAGAAACTAAAAGTAAACTATTTGTTCTGCCACCTTAAAAGTTTACAAGGTGGGACAACTATAGATTTATATACAACATGCATGAAATGGCATACTCAACTAAATATATGGAAAGTTTTAGATAATGAGTTATCCCAGGGACAGGGCAGATGGTTTAGTGGATACAATCCCTGCCACATGCAAGCATGCGAACATCAGCTCGATCCCCAGAACACCGCGTAAAACAAAGCCAATGGTGATCCCTGCGGCTTGTGAGCCAAACCACTCTCATCGAAAGAGCTAACTCCATAATTATTGAGATCCAGTCTCAGAAAATCAACTGTAGAGCGAGACATCCAATGTTGCCCTCTGGCCTCCATATGTACACACACCTCTACATACTCACATACCCCCCCACCTCTATACACTTATATACCCCCCACACACCTCTATACACTCACATACCCCCCACCTCTACACACTCATATACCCCACATACACACCTCTATACACTCACATACCCCCCCACCTCTACACACTCATATACCCCCCACACACCTCTATACACTCACATACCCCCACACCTCTACACATATACCCCACATACACACCTCTATACACTCACATACCCCCACCTCTACACACTCATATACCCCACACACACCTCTATACACTCACATACCCCCACACCTCTACACACTCATACACCCCCCCACACCTCTATATACTCACATACCCCCACCTCTACACACTCATATACCCCCCCACCTCTACACACTCATATACTCCCCACACCTCTATACACTCACATACCCTCCCATACATCTACACACTCATATACCCCCACACACCTCTATACACTCACGTACCCCCACACCTCTACACACTCATACACCCCACACACACCTCTATATACTCACATACCCCCCCACACCTCTACACACTCATATACTCCCCACACCTCTACACACTCACATACCCTCCCACACATCTACACACTCATACACCCCACACACACCTCTTACACTCACATACCCCCCACACCTCTACACACTCATGTACCCCCCACACCTCTACACACTCATATATCCCCCACCTCTACACACTCATATACCCCCCACACCTCTACACACACTCATATACCCCCATACCTCTACACACTCGTATACCCCACCTCTAACACACATATATCCCCAACACCTTTACACACTCATATACCCCCCATACCTCTACACACTCATATACCCCACCTCTATACACACATATATCCCCAACACCTTTACACACTCATATACCCCCACACACCTCTACACACTCATATATCCCCACACACACCTCTACACACTCATATATCCCCACACACACCTCTACACACTCATATATCCCCCCCACACCTCTACACACTCATATATCCACACACACACCTCTACACACTCATATATCCACACACACCTCTACACACTCATATACCCCACCTCTATACACTCATATATCCCCAACACCTTTACACACTCACATACCCCCACACCTCCACACACTCATATACCCACACACACCTCTACACACTCATATATCCCCACACACCTCTACACATTCATATATACCCACACACACCTCAACACACTCATATACCCCACACCTCTACACACTCATATACCCCCCACACCTCTATACACTCATATACCCACACACCTCTACACACTCATATACCCACACACCTCTACACACTCATATATCCACACACACCTCTACACACTCATATATCCCCACACACCTCTACACACTCAAATATCCCCCCCACCCTCTACACACTCATACACCCACACACACCTCTACACACTCATATATCACACACACACTCCTCTACACACTCATAAAAAATAAAAATAATGAATAAAAGGTAAAAAATTTAAAAGTTAACCAAAACATGTTTATTCTCATTAATCAAGCTTCAAAATAACAAGCTTTTAAATAATTCCCTATGAAGAAAATTCCTTTTTTTTTGGTCTTTTGAGACAGGGTCTCCCTGTAGCCCCAGCTGTCCTGGAACTCACTCTGTAGACCAGGCTGGCCTTGAACTCACAAAGATTCACCTGCCTGTGCCTCCCAAGTGCTAGGATTAAAGGCGTGCATAGGGGCTGGAGAGATGGCCTAGCGGTTAAGAGCACCGACCGCTCTTTCAGAGGACCTGGGTTTGATCCCCAGCACCCACATGGCAGCCGAGAACTGTCTGAAACTCCAATTCCAGGAGAACTCCAGTTCCAGGGGAATCCAACACTGTCTTCTGACCTCAGCGGCATTGCACGACACGGGTGCACAAACTTGCATGCAGACAGTACATTCATACACATACAGAAATAAATTTAAAAAAAATTGTTTAAAAAAAAGGCGTGCATCACCACACCCAGCCTAAAATTCCTTATCATTTTGAACCTATAGACTGAAAATGTAAGCACAAAACTCTTTATATGATTACTTTGACTGTTGGTCATTTTCTTTCTTTTTCTTTCTTCTTTTCTTTTCTTTTCTTTTTTCTTTTCTTTTCCTTCCTTCCTTCCTTCCTTCCTTTCTTTCTTTCTTTCTCTTTCTTTCCTTCCTTCCTTCCTCTTTCTTTCCTTCCTTCCTTCCTTTTTTTTTTTTTGGTCTTTTCGAGACAGGGTCTCCCTGTAGCTCCAACTGTCCTGGAACTCGCTCTGTAGACCAGGCTGGCCTTGGACTCACAAAGATTCACCTGCCTCTGCCTCCCAAGTTCTAGGATTAAAGGCCTGTGCCCCCATGCCCGGCTACTGGTGGTCATTTTCAATAGATTAAGATCAAGGATTTTTCAAAATTTCCCAAGGCTTATATTAAATAAAAATGTTCCTTTCAGAAAATACATCACAAGGCTGGACATATGGCTCAGCGATTAAGAGCACTGGCTGCTCTTGCAGGATTCCATTCCCAAGCACCCTCATGACAGCTAACAACTGGAGTTACGGATATAACTTCAGTTGCGGAATGGAATCCTCTTCTGACCTCTGCAGGTACTGTACAACATGGGTGCACTTACACACATGCAGGCAATACACTCATATATGTAAAATAAAAATAATAAAGGAAATATTTTAAAAAATACATTACTAGGAAACATTCTCCTCAATAATAATATTTTGTTGTGCAAAGGTTGACTTTTTTTTTTTTTTTAGAGACAGAATATGTCTTTTATGTAGCCCTAGCTGGTTAAGAACTCACTATATCAACCAAGCTGGCCTCAAACTCACAAAGATCCACCTCCTGCCGCCTCCCAAGTGCTAGGATTACAGGTACCGGCTGCCACAGTGGTTTGATGGCTAATCTTGGTCGTCAACTTGACATACTTAGAATGAGGGAACGTCAGTTGAGGAATTGTTTCTGTTAGATTGGCCTCTGTGGCATTTTCTCGATTTTCTTGGTTGTTAATTGATGTAGAGGGCCTAACCTACAGGGAACAGTGCCATCCCTAGGCAGTGTGCCTGGGCTGTGGAAGAAAGAAAGCTGAGTAAGACAGAGGAACCAGGCCAGAGAGCAGCATGCCTCTTCCGCTTCAAGCTTCGGCCTTGAATTTCTGGCTTGTTTTCTTTGACGACAGACTATATGTAAAGTGTAAGAGGAAATAAAACCTTTCTTCCCCAAGGTGCTTTGGTTATGGTGTTTATCACAGCAACAGAAAGCAAACTAGGACTCGTGGCTCTAACAATATTATAAAATACACCCACTAACTGTGCAGTAGCAGCACTACGAATGTGCAGCGCAGCGAGAAAGGAGCCATCAACAATGCGACTATCTTACTCTAAGGTAAAGGTTTTTGGAAAAATTTAAAATTTTTCTTATACTCCTAGAATTCATTCTAAAACTGAAAATCTGTCAAAATTTAATATTCACTCTTATTCACTTGAACCCTTGGCCAAAACGGGTGTTGAGAGTACACCTATCCTGACCTATCTTCTTTCTTGACCAGTAGTCTGGTTTCTTATCTGCAAGGCCTTCAATGTTTTCTTTTCTTTTTTTTTTTAATTTTATTTATTTCTGTATGCGTATCAATTCAATGTTTTCTACAGAGTTACGAGCCCAGACCCACAAGCTCCTGTAAACCAGGACTTGTAAAGAACTTTAAAACAAATGATAAACAGATCGAGCTGGTTTTCATTCACTAAAAAAATTATTCTTGGGCTGGAGAGATAGCCTAGCGGTCATGCAGACAGTATATTCATACACATTAAAAAAAAATAGTAAATTAAAAAAAATTATTCTTGAGCCAGGCATGGTGGCACATTATTTTATCATAGCATTCAGGAGGTAGAGGCAGGTGGATCTCTGTGAGATCAAGGACAGCCTGGCCTACACAGTGAGGCCAGCTAGTGCTATAGGAAAACCCTGTCTCAAAAAGACCAAGGTGGGGGAGATACATATATTTGTAAGCTCAACTGAAAGATCATGTAAAAAGCAAAATGCAGCATACCATTAGATTAATTTTCAAGTGTCTCTCTTCTGGATATAACCAATACAAAGGAAAGGAAACAGCACAACCAGCCTGAGGTCCTGGAGGCTAGGCTTTGGCTGAGCTGTCTGGTAAACAGGTCTCCAACTGAAACAAAGGCCACACTCACCGCCAGCTCTTCTGTTCTGTCTAGGAACCTGGGAAGCAGCAGAAGGGAGCAAGCTTTTTAATATACTGAGATATGATATTTAGCCTCAAAAAAGACAAGCTCTAGAAGAAACAGTTAAGCCATTTCCTCTATACGTTATGAGATAAACCCTACCAACTCTACCCCTTCAAACCACTTGGTGGCTTATGTATCATTTGTTCCTCTGTTCCAACTAAACAAAACAGATGGACAAGACAATGCAGGGCATTAAAAGCCTAAACAAAGCCTACCTAGCCCATGGTCACCTTGTGTGTCTATTACTTTATTGAAAATTAAAGCACTGTGTCCTGTCAAAACAATCCTGCAAACAGTCTTTTTTTTTTTTTTTTTCTGTTTTTGAGACAGGGTCTCCCTGTAGTCCGAGCTGGCCTAGAACTTGGCTATGTAAACCAGGCTGGCCTTGAACTCACAGAGATCCACCTGCCTCTGCCTCCGAGTGCTGAGATTAAAGGCATGTGCCACCATGCATGGCTGATAGTCTATATTCTTTATTTTCATGTACCAAATATAATGTATGTGGTTTTCACAAAGACTTTCATCTTTTGGTTCTGAATTTTGAATAAACCATAAATAACATCCCTGCTTTGGCATGGGAGTGATACTGGACAAGACTTCCTTGACTGGGAGGGAGAGAAGGGTCAGAGAATAAGCAGCATCTCTCTGAGCACGTCTTCCTTTGCATATTCCTGGCTAACCTAACCAAGTAAACGCTTTCCCACTTCAGTCTTTGAGGCAGCTCATCACTGTTGTGGCCACTGTGTAAATGGAGTTGCACTGAGTACAAAACCAAAACAAAGGCTCTAATCCCTTCCTTTGCATTGAGGAAAACATACACTTAATCCAAGAGCAAGAAATAGTCCCCAAAGACTGGAATGAAACAGGGAAGGAAAACACGACAGAGTGCCACCTCCTACCCTTTTTTGCCCCAAGCAGATAGCTTACATCTCACCTAGCCTCAGAGGTCAACTCAAATTCTGTTTTTTTTTTTTTTTTTTGTCTTTTAGACAGGGTCTCCCTGTAGCCCCAGCTGTCCTGAAACTTGGCTATGTAGACCAGGCTGACCTTGAACTCACAGAGAGCCACCTGCCTCTGCCTCCTGAGTGCTGGGATTAAAGGTGTGTGCCACCATGCCTGGCTACTCCGTCTTTTATAAGAAATTGCTTGGCAAACATTGATTAATTAACATGGCAGATTAGCCAGACACCAAGTGCTAACTTACTGCCAGTCTTTCTAATGATCCTGTGTGATAGATATGATGTCCATTTCACAAATGAAAAAACTGATGCTCAAGGGGTGGTACCCTGCCCAAGATAACAACAGTGACAGCCATATTCAGTCCAGGTGTGTGTGACTCCAGAGCCTACTTCTTAACATTCCTGCTCCATTGTCACCTTACCGCAGACTATATGGTATGGTTAATTATCCCATCACACTTCAGTACCTTGTTTTCTAAGTGCTTCTAGAAAAGGAGAGTGTCTTCAATTTCTTTGCAACCTCTGGAGTGCTCTGAAAAAGCACTTGATAAACTGTATATACCAGAAGCCCAGTTCTTACCTGAAGAGATCTAGAAGTAGCTTTTGATCCCCAATTTCTTTAAGGAAGTGAATGAGATGTCTCAAGGCGACCTGACGTACCTCCAGCTCTCGGAATAGGATCTCTGGCAGGTGGGAAGAAGTTAGAGAAAAGGAAAGCTCCTATTATTAAGGTTTGAAAGTACCCTCTCCACTTACACATTATCTCCTAAAGACCAGCAAAAGCTAAAAAGGGTTTACGTGTATGTCACAAGCCACCATCAACAGCCTCTATGCCCCACAGCAATTCAGAGCCGCTGAGTCAGCTTTTCAGTTCGTACCAACACAGACAGTAGGCAGTTGGCATGGCTTATCCTTTCCTCAAACAGCCACACATGTAGCCAACAAATAAAGGGGTGGCTAATATAAAAGCTGCCCTCAGAGGTCTGATGTGTTAAACCCAGGCTATCCCAGCTGTCTCTGCACCAGACTTGATCCTGGTGAATTCTGGTATGAATGCCACATACCACTCTCCCCTCGGTGTGGTACAAACCTTGCTGAGTGGAGACACTTCAAACCATGCTCACCTTTGCTCAGAGTCCTCTTCAGAAAGATCAGAACCTAGAAGAAAGGGAACAAAGGATGTGCAGCCTTTCAAAGGCAATGCCTGCCTGTACACCTGATGTCTAGGAATGAGCACATCCTGTTAGAAACTACTACAGTAGATGACAGCCTTCTCTGTGGGACAGAAGGAAATGACGAACTTTTGAGACTGTGCTATGTCCTGGGTGCCCACATGCCCATCCCCATGCTGGCTGAGACACTCCACCCCCTGCCTGCATATGGAATGCATGTCCCAGCAGCTGACCTTGAACACAGCCTGCTGAGAAGCCTAGCCCCAGGGAGAAAGCCAGGGTCGTTTCTGACATGTAACCCAAACTGTTCTGTTAAGCCTGTGTTTATTGAATTTTCATAAACTAATGAAAACAAATGACAGCAGAGCCCACACTCACTGCAGTGATGACATTTCCATCGTGCATGCCTACTGCCTCCTCTAGGAGTTGTAGCTTGTCCTGTAAGGAACGGAATCTTTCCAGTGAGCAGACCTGGCAGAGTAATAATACAAGGACTGTGTAAGGAAGACCATTTCCATTTCCTATGTTTCTTTGTCACTGAATAGTGAGGGAAGGACCAGAGTGAAAGGAAATGTCCCCAGATAGCACCTGTGTTTACACCTGGGTTCCCTGTGCTCTGCCAGATGTCAGGTTCCCACCACACCCTCTCTAGTTCAGCGTGATACCCAAGGATGCTGATGTCTTCAAATCTTGACAAATCCGACAGATAATCACTTATTCTTTCTATAATGTAATGTGTGTATGTAATTTCCATACAATAAAAATCTACCCTACGTAAGTCCATACTTCAGTGAGCTTTGCAAAGTGCCTATATCCATATAACGACTACAACAAATATACAAAACATTTATATCACCCCAAAACAGTCCCATTGTCCACTTTAACATTAATGCCCTCCTTCCGTCCCTACTCCACCAACTACCCCAGAATTTCAGAAAGATAAAATCATATTATCACATACTCTTCTGTAACAGGCTCTTTTCATTTAACATCACATTTCTGAGATGAAACCATAGTCCACGGTATTACCAGTTTATTCCTATTTATTGCCAATTTGATTTCCGTTGTATGCTTACACCACATTTATCTATTCACCTTCAGATTAGTATCTGGGTAGTTTCCATTTTGGAGGCCTCTATGAATAAAGCTGATATGAATATGAATGTAAATCTTTTCTGTTTTGTTTTGAGATAGAGGGATTTTTTTTTGTTTTTGAGACAGAGTCTCCCTTTAGTCCCAGTTGGCCTAGAGCTCACTATGTAGACCAGGCTGGCCTTGAACTCACAGAGATCCACCTGCCTCTGCCTTCCAAGTGCTAGGATTAAAGGCATGCACCACCACCCCTGGCAAGACAGTTTTTATTGTCTCAGATGTAGCCCTGGCTGGCCTGGGCTCTGTAGATCAGGCTGGCCTCACACTCAGAGATCTGCCTGCTATACTTCTGGAAGGGATTCTTTTTTTAAAAATTTTTTTATTATTATTTATTTCTGTATGTGTATGAATGTACTGTCTGCATGCAAGTCTGTGCACCCGTGTCGTGCAATGCCGCGGAGGTCAGAA
This sequence comes from Rhizomys pruinosus, assembly GCA_009823505.1. Classification (NCBI taxonomy): domain Eukaryota; kingdom Metazoa; phylum Chordata; class Mammalia; order Rodentia; family Spalacidae; genus Rhizomys; species Rhizomys pruinosus. Next base: position 42,565 of record VZQC01012962.1, read on the forward strand.
GAGGGTCTCGGATTCCCCTGGAGCTGGAGTTCTCCTGGAACTGGAGCTTCAGACGGTTCTCTGCCGCCATGTGGGTGCTGGGGATCGAACCCGGGTCCTCTGCAAGAGTGGTCGGCGCTCTTAACTGCTAGGCCATCTCTCCAGCCCCGGGATTCTTAAAGGCATATGCCACCACGCCTGGCCTTTGCATAAATCTTTTTAGAAATGTATTTTCATTTGTCTTGGGCTGCAAATATTTAACAGTGAAATTGCTAAGTTAGGTAATAAATATATGTTTCATCCTGTAGGAAACCACCAGATTATTCTCCAAAGTAATCTTATGATTTTATATTCACACCAGCAAAGAGTCTAGTCTATCCTTCTAACACATAATATTGTCAGTTTTTAATATTTACCCATAGCTAGGCACCTTGGAACACATCTTGTAATCCCAGAAGGTGACTGAGGTGCAAGACTTTGAGTCTGAGTCAGCTTAGGGAACAATCATAACCACATCACAAAAAAAACATGAGATAATACCACTAAACTATCATTAGAATGCTCTCTCTCTCTCTCTCTCTCTCTCTCTCTCTCGCTCTCGCTCTCGCTCTCGCTCTCGCTCTTCCCACCCCCCCCCAACTTGCTATGTAGCCCAGGCTAGCTTTGACCTTGAGATCCTCCATCCTTGACCTGTAAAGTATCTGAGATTACAGGAATGTACCACAAGGTCTGGCATAATTTACACTTTATTTTTTGTGGTGCTCAGAGCTTCGCACATGCTAGATAAGTGCTCTATCACTCAGCTACATCCCAGGTGTTAATTCATATTTTTGTGGTAATTATAATAGTGACCGTTTTATCAAGTACTACTAGCCATTCACATATCTTTTGTGATGTGTCTTGTCAAATCTTGTACCAACTTCTACTGGATTGTCTACCTTCTTATTGTCAAATTCTAAGACTTCTAGGCAAAAGTTTTTTATAATCTCAATTTCTTTTTGGGGGGATATTTTTGAGACAGGGTCTCCCTGCAGCCCCAGCTGTCCTGGAACTCACTATGTAGACCAGGCTGGCCTTGAACTCATAGAGATCTGCCTGCCTCTGCCTTCCAAGTGCTGGGATTAAAGGTGTGCGCCACCATGCCTGGCTATAGTCTCAATTTCTATGTGTGAGATGTGTATATGAGTGAGTGTGCATATTCTTCTGAGGTGGTGGGGTACCCAATGCCATGGCATGTATGTGGCAGTCAGAAAACACCTTGTTTTAACACAGGATCTCTTGTCAGCTTGTTTTAACACAGGATCTCTTGATACCTTGTTTTATTTATTTATTTATTTATTTATTTATTTATTTATTTATTTATTTTTGGTCTTTTCAAGACAGGGTCTCCCTGTAGTCCCAGCTGTCCTGGAACTCACTCTGTAGACCAGGCTGGCCTTGAACTCACAAAGATCCGCCTGCCTCTGCCTCCCAAGTGCTAGGATTAAAGGCGTGCGCCACCAGCCCGGCTTTTTTTTTTTTTATTTTATTTATTTTTGTATGTGTATAAATGTACTGTCTGCATGCAAGTTTTGTGCACCGTGTCATGCAATGCCGCGGAGGTCAGAAGAGGGCATCAGATTCCCCTGGAACTGGAGTTCTCCTGGAATTGGAGTTTCAGATGGTTCTCGCCCACCATGTGGGTGCTGGGGATCAAACCCGGGTCCTCTGTAAGAGCAGTCAACACTCTTAGCTTGGCCATCTCTCCAGCCCTGATACCTTGTTTTAACACAGGATCTCTACCACTGCATAGGCAAGCAAGTTGGCCCAAGAGCTTCATGAGTCCCCTGTCCTGCTTCCGTCTCCTAGTCAGGGTGCTCTGGGTAAAGGATGCTTGTGCCTCTTTGGCTTGTATGTGGGTCCTGGGGATGCAAACTCAGATTGTCAGATGTGTGGGGCAAGCACTTCATCCACTGAACAATCTCTCCAGCCCTACAATACAAATGTTATAAATATTTTCTCCTAGGTGTGGTGGTGCACCCCTTTAATCCCAGCACTTGGGAGGCAGAGGAAGGCAGATCTCTGTAAGTTCAAGGCCAGCCTGGTCTACATAGTGAGTTCAGAACAGCTGACCTACAGGGAGACCTTGTCTCAAAAACATCCAAAGAGAGAGAGAGAGACAGAGAGAGAGAGAGCGAGCGAGAGAGAGAGAGAGAGAGAGAGAGAAAATGACACAGAAAAGGACAAACTTTCCAACAAATAGTGCTGAAAGCAAACAAACTGGGATATACATGGAAAAAGAAATGACCCTCAACTCTTCCCTCAAATCATGTACAAACATTAACTCACAATAGATCATAGATCTAAACATAAAGATAACTGTTTTGGGGTGGTTAAGAGGAGATTTGAGACAGGATCTCCACCATACATAGTCCAAGCTGGATTTATATGTGCAACCTCCCTGTCTCTGCTTCACAACTGCCAGCATCACAGCTGTGCACTGACACACCCAGCTACTCCATAAGCACCAGCATCACAGCTGTGCAGACACACCCAGCTACTCCCTGTCAGCACCAGCATCACAGCTGTGCACTGACACACTCAGCTACTCCCTGTTAGGGCCAGCATCACAGCTGTGTACTGACACACCCAGCTTCTCCATCAGCGCCAGCATCACAGCTGTGTAGTGACACACCCAGCTACTCCCTGTCAGCACCAGCACCACAGCTGTGCACTGACACACCCAGCTACTCCCTGTCAGCGCCAGCATCACAGTTGTGTACTGACACACCCAGCTACTCCCTGTCAGCGCCAGCATCACAGTTGTGTACTGACACACCCAGCTACTCCCTGTCAGCGCCAGCATCACAGTTGTGTACCGACACACCCAGCTACTCCCTGTCAGCGCCAGCATCACAGTTGTGTACCGACACACCCAGCTACTCCCTGTCAGTGCCAGTATCACAACTGTGTATTGACACACCCAGCTACTCCCTGTCAGCGCCAGCATCATAGCTGTGCAGACACACCCAGCTACTCCCTGTCAGAGGCAGCATTCAGCTGTGCACTGAGACACCCAGCTACTCCCAGTCAGCGCCAGCATCACAGCTGTACACTGACACACCCAGCTACTCCCTGTCAGCGCCAGCATCACAGCTGTGCACTGAAACACCCAGCTACTCCATCAGCACCAGCATCACACCTGTGCACTGACACACCCAGCTACTCCATCAGCACCAGCATCACAGCTGTGCACTGACACACCCAGCTACTCCCAGTCAGCACCAGCATCACAACTGTGTATTGACACATCCAGCTACTCCCTGTCAGCACCAGCATCACAGGTGTGCACTGACACACCCAGCTACTCCCTGTCAGCGCCAGCATCACAGCTGTGTACTGACACACCCAGCTACTCCCTGTCAGCACCAGCATCACAACTGTGTATTGACACACCCAGCTACTCCCTGTCAGCGCCAGCATCACAGCTGTGTACTGACACACCCAGCTACTCCCTGTCAGCGCCAGCATCACAGCTGTGCACTGACACACCCAGCTACTCCCTGTCAGAGCCAGCATCACAGCTGTGCACTGACACACCCAGCTACTCCCTGTCAGCGCCAGCATCACAGCTGTGCACTGACACACCCAGCTACTCCCTGTCAGCACCAGCATCACAGCTGTGCACTGACACACCCAGCTACTCCCTGTCAGCACCAGCATCACAGCTGTGCACTGACACACCCAGCTACTCCCTGTCAGCGCCAGCATCACAGCTGTGCACTGACACACCCAGCTACTCCCTGTCAGCACCAGCATCACAGCTGTGCACTGACACACCCAGCTACTCCCTGTCAGCGCCAGCATCACAGCTGTGCACTGACACACCCAGCTACTCCCTGTCAGCGCCAGCATCACAGCTGTGCACTGACACACCCAGCTACTCCCTGTCAGCGCCAGCATCACAGCTGTGCACTGACACACCCAGCTACTCCCTGTCAGCGCCAGCATCACAGCTGTGCACTGACACACCCAGCTACTCCCTGTCAGCGCCAGCATCACAGCTGTGTACTGACACACCCAGCTACTCCATCAGCGTCAGCATCACAGCTGTGCACTGACACACCCAGCTACTCCCTGTCAGCGCCAGCATCACAGCTGTGCACTGACACACCCAGCTACTCCCTGTCAGCGCCAGCATCACAGCTGTGCACTGACACACCCAGCTACTCCCTGTCAGCACCAGCATCACAGCTGTGCACTGACACACCCAGCTACTCCCTGTCAGCGCCAGCATCACAGCTGTGCACTGACACACCCAGCTACTCCCTGTCAACACCAGCATCACAGGTGTGCACTGACACACCCAGCTACTCCCTGTCAGCGCCAGCATCATAGGTGTGCACTGATACACCCAGCTACTCCCTGTCAGCGCCAGCATCACAGCTGTGCACTGACACACCCAGCTCTCCTTGTCAGCGCCAGCATCATAGCTGTGCACTGACACACCCAGCTACTCCCTGTCAGCACCAGCACAGCTGTGTACTGACACACCCAGCTTCTTCCACTCTTACATTCTTTCTCCTCTCATCTACTGATGTTTCTAAGCAAGTCCAAACCCCAGAGAGTCAAAGATGTTGCATCTGACTTTTTAACCTTAATGGATGAATTTCTCTCCTGAAAACAACCTCATTTAGCAAACTGGAATGGAAAAGAAAAATCAAGAAATACTTTCTGTGGGAACACATTACCCACCTTCCCAGACTCCTCACCAGAATTTTCTTTCCGGTAGCCTTACCTTGCCTCTCCGGAGGCGCTGCACTGTATCACTGGGGCTCCACTCATTGCTGTAATCCTGGAATATTAACGACACAGGAATCATGCATTACCAGTGTGCCAGCTTCTTGCCTCAAATTCTAGCTCTGCCTCTAAGGGGGAAACATTTTGTGGTAGTGAACTGATGAGAAATATGACACTTGAATAGTCTCGTTTTGAGTTTGGTCTTGGTTTGAGTTTCTGAAGGAACTAGAGCAAGGGTGCTCCAGGCAGTAAGAGATGGATCAACGAGGGATGAGCCAACTGGCAAAGCACACAGCTCTTGTGCCTACTAATTCAGGGTTTGAAACCCTAGAGGCACTTAAAGATCCTAATAGTCAATATCATTCGCCAAGAGAAGGAAAGGGACATAAGACATATTCCTCTTTTAATCTTTTTTTTTTTGGTCTTCTTGAGACAGGGTCTCCCTGTCGCCCCAGCTGGCCTAGAAATCACTCTGTAGACCAGGCTGGCCTTGAACTCACAAAGATCCGCCTGCCTCTGCCTCCCGAGTGCTGGGATTAAAGGTGTGCGCCACCATGCCCGGCTCCTCTTTTAATCTTAGAATATGGTTTCATCCTTTAGAATCAATTTCTTTCTTTTTTTGTATCTTTGAGACAGGGTTTTTCTTTAGTCCCAGCTGGCCTGGAGCTTGCTCTGTAGCCCAGGCTGGCCTTGAACTCACAGAGATCCTCCTGCCTCTGCCTCTGCCTCCCGAGTGCTGGGATTAAAGGCGTGTGCCACCACGCCCAGCAAAAATCAATTTCTTTTTAAATATACTTTGTGGGAATACAACCTCCACCAGTCTACTAGGCTGAGTGACAATCATCAAGTGGAGCCTCCAAAAGGTAGCAAAGCCTGGTCAGGACCTTAAGGACGCAGGCCTGACTCAGAAAGTACAGATTCTCAGTTCTAGCTATGAGATCCCAACTAAGGCCTGGTGTTGAGAAGTCCAGTTTTATCACCTGTAAGAGGGGTTGAAATACAGTCACGTGCTGCATAATGACATTTTGGTCAATTCATACAAACAGTCCCAGAAAATTATAATGGAACTGAAAAATTCCTCCTGCCTAGTGGTATGTGTTCACATTATATATGTGGGGATGAGGGTGAGGGGGTGGCGGTGGAGGGTATGTGTGTTTGTGTATATATGTGGGGATGGGGGGGTGGTACGTGTTTGTGTATGTGTGTGTATATGTTTGCGCATGAGCCCATGCACACAGGTAGAGGCCAAAGGAGGATGCTGGGCGTCCTGTTCTAGCACTCTCAGCCTATTCTGTTGAGACATGGTCTCTCTCATGGAACCTGGAGCTTGCTGTTTTTTTTTCAGCTAGGCCAGTGAGCCTCAGCAAACTTCCTATCTCTGTTTCTCAAGGCACTAGAGTTATAAAAACATTCAGCGGGGACTGAAGAGATGGGTCAGCTGTTAGTAACACTGACTACTCTAGCAGAGGACCCAGGTTCAATTCCCAGCATCTACGTGGGGTGCATGCCTTTAATCCTAGCACTTGGGAGGCAGAGGCAGGCAGATCTCTATGAGTTAAAGGCAAGCCTGGTCTACAGAGTGAGTTCCAGGCCAGCTGGGGCTATAGGGAGACCCTGTCTCAAAAACAAACAAACAAACAAAAAAACCACATCAATATTAAGCTAGAACTCAACAGCACTCAGGAGGCAGAAACAGGTAGATCTCTATGAGATCAAGGCCAGGCCTAGTATAGAGAGTTCTGGTTGGGGCAACCAGGAACCCTGCCCCCCCACCAAAAAAATAAAAGATATATAACTCAAACTGGACAAGTCCTGGACATGGTGACTTACAACTATAAGCTCAACAGTCAAGAGGCTGAGGCAGGATTGTTACATGCTCCACTATCTGATGAGTTCCAGACTTGGCCTAAGCTACAGAGTGAGACCCTGTCTCAAAAAAACAAAACAAAACAAAACACAATAGGGCCTGGCGGGATGGTTTAGGAGGGAAGGTACTTGCTGCCAAACCTGACGATCTGAGTTTAATTTCTGAAACCCACATGGTAGAAGGAGAGAACTAACTCCCACACTTCTGACCTCCACATGCATACCATGGCATGTGGCACGCGCGCGCACGCACACACACACACACACACACACACACACAAAATGTAATTTTAAAAAATAGGGAAAAATAAAGAAAAAAAAAGAAAGATGAAACTCACCTTATACTCTCCCTTAGGCCTCCCCAGCTCTGGAGCAAAACTTTTGGCAGGTGTGTCTGACAGAGCTGCAAAGGAACCGGAAGCCAGTTTAGAAAGCACCACACAGCCTGCTTCTTATCATTCCTTTCCTCTCTTGCTTCTTCCCCACATGCCTTGTGTGTGTGTATGCAGGCACATGCATGCCAAAGCACATGTGTGAGGATGAGAGGACAACTCTGGGGTTGGAGATTGAACTCAGGCTGTCAAACCTGCCCAAATGCCTGACTGAACCATCTCGCCAGCCCTAGCAGTTACCTCTTGCCCTGTTGCTATATGACTTCTACCTCCTCACTTAGTACCAGAAACTTTCTCTAGATTCAGAGGAAAGTTTATCTACTCATCTAATTACCACCTGTCCCCATGACTATCCAGCTGTATCCCAAATCAGCAGCAACTTTTAGAGCAATCAAGAAAGGGTCACAGGGCTGGAGGGATGGCTAAGCAGTTAAGAGTACTGGCTGCTCTTAACTCAGAAGACTTGATTTCAAATCACGGCACCCACATGGCAACTAACAACTGTCCATAACTCCAGTTCCAGAGGATCCTACACCCTCTTCTGGCCTCCATGGGAATTGTACAACATAGGTACACTTACTTAAATGCTGGCATAGCAGTCATACACATCAAATAAAAATAGAGGGACTGAAGACATGGCCTAGCAGTTAAGAGCACCAACTGCTCTTGCAGAGGACCTGGGTTCAATCCCCAGCACCCACATGGTGGCTGAGAACCATCTTTAACTCCAGTTCCGTGGGAATCTGATGCCCTCTTCTGACCTCTGCGGCATTGCATGACACAGGTGCACAAACCTGCATGCAGACAGTACATTCATACACATAAAAAATAAAATAAAATTAAAAAAATAAATAAAGTAGAAAGAAAAGGAAGAAAGAAAGTGAGGAAGGAAGAAGAAAGAAAGAAAGAAGGAAGGAAGGAAGGAAGGAAGGAAGGAAGGAAGGAAGGAAGGAAGGAAGGAAACAAGCAAAGGGGTAGATGCTTACCATCAGAAAGGGATTGAAAACTTCCAGGTCTAGTTCTACCTAAGAATAAAGAACACAGAGGGAAGAGACCAACAGTTCAAGTCAGATCATCCAGATGTGGCTAAGGACACAGTGTATATAAAGCCTTATCATGCAATATAGAGAATTAGCCTTTAAGAAGCTTTTAATCAACTTCAGAAATCTGAGGTGCTATTAAAGCAGGGGGAGGCACAGTGAGAAAAAAATTATTTGGTCTTTTTGAGACAGGGTCTCCCTGTAGCCTCAGCTACAGGAGCTCCCTATGTAGACCAGGGTAGCCTTAAACTCACAGAGATGTGCTTGCCTTTGCTTCCCTAGTGCTGGGATTAAAGGCATGCACCACCATGCCCAGCTATGGAGAAAAATTTTTAAGTGTAGTAAAACATACATAACAAAATTTAATATTCTCATCATCTTTCCATGTACAAGTCAGTGGCATTAAGTACATTCACACTGTTTTACAATCCCAAGATCCATTTCCAGAACTTTTCTTTTTTCTTTTTGGTGTTTTTGAGACAGGGTCTCCCTGTAGCCCCAGCCAGCCTGGAACTCACTATGTAGACCAGGCTGGCCTTGAACTAGAGATCCGCCTGCTTCTGCCTCCCAAGCTCTAGGACTAAAGACAAGCACTACCACGCCCACCAAGTTTCCAGGGCTTTTCAGCAAATTGAGACTCTATGCCTATAAGCAGTTAACTCTCCATCCTCCCAGCCCTTAGGAAACTACCATGCTATATCCTGCCTCTCTGAATTGTCCATCCATACAAGTGGAGTCATTTTGTTCTTTTGTGGTTTTATTTCATTCTGCATGACTTTAAGGCTAATCCATGTTTATGAGATGTATCATATACATTCCTTTCTAAGGCTAATATTCCTCTGTGTGTACATCCCAATTTTTTGTCCTTTCAGCCTACAACAGAGACACATTATTTCAAACTTTTTGGCTATTTTGAATAATTCCTCTTCAAATATTAATGTACAAATATCTGCTCAAGTTCCTGCTTTCACTTCTTATTGATACATACCCAGAAGTGAAACTATTGGTTCACATGGTGATTCTATGTTTAAATTTTTGAGGAATTGCCAAACTATCTTCCACGGTAACTACACAGTGACACATTCCCACCAGCAATACACAAGGGCTCCCAACACCATCGAATGAAGGGCAAGCAGGAATTCTGATCTAGACAAATTTCTTCAGTACCTGCCAGGGAGTTAATATCAATTTCATTGAAAATGTTCTAAAAATCCAGTCTACTGCCTATGAACTTCTCATTTCTCCTAATCCTATTACTAAGCTGCCTCTTCAAATGATAATTCTTCAATAGTCAGTGAAAATTTCAGCCTGAGCATTTTCATGATGAATGCCAAGGGCTTTCATGTCCCTTACCCTTCGCTCTTTACCTCTAAAGAAGCTGCTCAGAGAGTAGGTAGAAGCAGGTCTGGGCAGCTGTGTGTAGAAGCTGTTTCGGCTCTTTAGCTGCTCACGTCCCTCATTGGCTGACCCACTATTCCCAGCAGTCTCTTTGATGGACCATGAAATACCTGCAGGATGGTAAGAACTAAGTCAATAAGCCTACTCCAAAAAGAATCCCTGACACGAAACATTCAGCAAACTCTAAACATGTTCACCAGAGGACCTGATCCCTCGGTCAGCATGAAGCAGGAGAAAAAGATATCATCAAACAGACTCATGGCCAGAAAAAAGGAACAAATGATCGGATCCCAGAGAAAGAAATCCAAATCCAAATAGCATTCAAATGTATGAAAAGGTGCTCTATTTCACTCAGTTCTTGAGCAATTATTAGGATAACTCATTTAACAAGTCATGTGTTTATTAAGCTTTCTCTCTACCTCACTCTTCATGAGCAGAGAACCAAAAGCTTGATAAGGTGTGGCAAGGCTGTTTGGAAACAGAACCTTCTACTTTGCTGATGGGAATACAACCTGGTACAACCCCTATGGAAGGCAACTGACAATAACTATCCAATTCTGATGCAGATATCCTGTTTCATTTGCTCATATATTTCCAAAACACAGTTACTGACAGGAACATACACAACAATCTCAAGTTCATTAACAGTAGACTAATTAATTTAACTATATTTTGGTAATCCATGCAATGTAATATTGTTACTACTTAAAAGTCAAGAAAGCGCCGGGCATGGTGGTGCATGCCTTTAATCTTAGCACTAGGGAGGCAGAGGCAGGCGGATCTTTGTGAGTTCAAAGCCAGCCTGGTCTACAGAGCAAGTTCCAGGACAGCTGGGACTACAGAGAGACCCTGTCTCAAAAAGACAAAAAAAAAAAAGTCAAGAAAGCATTAGAATTTTCTTTATATTACTCTGGAAAGACCTCCAAATTATATTAAGACATCAAACGCTGGGCGTGGTGGCACACGCCTTTAATCCTAGCACTTGGGAGGCAGAGGCAGGTGGATCTTTGTGAGTTCAAGGCCAGCCTGGTCTACAAATCCAGGACAGCTGGGGCTATAGGGAGACCCTGTCTCAAAAAGACCAAAAAAAAAAAAAAAAGACATCAAAGGAGCAAGGTAAGCCAGGTGTGGTAGCCTATACCTGTAATCCCAACACTCAGGAGGCTGAAATAGGAGGATTATCTCAATTTGAGGCTAGGCTAACAAGGGCCACATAGTGAATTCCAGGCCAGCCTGGACTGCAGAGTGAGACTGTCTCAAAACAAAAACAAGCAAACAAAACACCAAGGTATACAGTGTATAATCACAGGTACAAAATGTATTCCTTTAAGTATTTCTAAGCTTAAAATAGTCTTAGCTGGTTATACAATAACGAAGCAACGCTAACTGGTTTTAGGGAGGGCAAGGACAGAGAACTAAGAAGACTCATAGCACTGTGGGAAGGAAACTTACCAATGTATGCCTTTAATCTTTTGTTTGTTCTATACTATATACTATATACATACTATATACTATATATATATACTATAGTTAAAAAAAAGAAGCCAGGTGTGGTGGCGCACCTTTAATCCTAGTACTTGGGAGGCAGAGGCAGGTGGATCTTTGTGAGTTCAAGGCCAGCCTGGTCTACAGAGTGAGTTCCAGGACCAGCTGGGGCTACAGGGAGACCCTGTCTCAAAAAAAAAAACAGACAAAAAAAACAAAAAAAAAAAAAAAAGAAGAAAGAAAAGAAAAAGAGAAACCCTTTAAAAACATTTTTAAGGAGGGCTGGAGAGATGGCTCAGTGGTTAAGAGCACTAGCTGCTCTTGAAGAGGACCAGGATTTGATTCCTAGCACTCATATAGCAGCTAATAACCATCTGTAACTCCAGTTCCAAGGGATCTGATGCCCTCTTCTGACTTCTGTGGCACATGCAGGCAATACACTCATATATATAAAATAAAAATATAATGACATTTTAAAAATCAGATGAAAAGAGACAAAAATCAGATGGACTCTATGAAGAAAGGAAGTGGTATTATATAAATCTCTAAGACTTGGAGGCTAAAGACAGTAGTCCTGCCAACCAGTTATGAATCATTAAGTCAATAGTTCCTAAATAGGACCACTTGAGAGCCCACCCAGGGCTGAGGCTGTAGCTCTGTGATGGAGCACAAGGCCCTAAATTCAATTCCCAGTACACACACACACACACACACACACACACACACACGACACTCCATATAAATACCTGCTGAACAAGAACTTCCAAGGTAAAGCCTAGGAATCTGTAATTTTAACAAGCACCCCAATGAGTCTGAAATAGCTTTCCAAGCACTCCCCCCAGAAGAGCAGATCAAGAAAGCCATAAGGGAACTATTGCTGTGGTCCCCAGTGTCTCTGCCTGGTCTTGAACTTCCAAACATACATCATCTGAGAATAGCTTTTTGACTAGCACTGAGGAGATAAAGAAGAGAAGCCCTCATTAGTGACTTGAATCCTGAATATCAATCCCCTGGTAAAGCCTCTGCTACTTACTTCCCACCGGTTCCCCAGTCCAGCTGACTCGCTCCAGATCATCATCGTCATCATCATCCACGAAGTCCCGTAGGCTATTCACTGCCCGTTTGGATTCCTTTAACTGCAGAGGGACATAAAACAGAGTACTCAGGCAGTTATCATTTCCCATCTCTCTTACTGACAACCAAGAAGGCTGAGCAGCTGGGCCTTGATGATAGCCAACACTGTTTCTTCTGTATCACAAATCTAGACCACCAGATATTTGCATAGCAATCAAATTGCATTTTAGACAGCACTGCATCCAGTGCAGGAATCAAAACCACTTTTGAATTCTAATCATATTCTGCTTGACAGTGACTGACTTGCAAACCCAAGTAAATTCTATTTACTTCTCAAAAGATGACTATTCTAACCCAGGCCATCTTTAAAAATAAATTAGTACACAGTGGTGTGTGTCTATATTTACAAGTACCAAGTAGACCAAAGGAGAGGAATAGTTTGAGCCTAAGAATTTGAGATCTAAGTAACATACTAATATCCCATCTCAAAAACAGCAATCAAAGCTGGGAGTGGTGGCACACGCCTTTAATCCTAGCACTTGGGAGGCAGAGGCAGGCGGATCTTTGTGAGTTCAAGGCCAGCCTGGTCTACAGAGTGAGTTCCAGGACAGCTGGGGCACCAGGGAGATCCTGTCTCGAAAAGACCAAAAAAAAAAACCAAAAACCCAGCAATCAAAAAAACAAAGCCAGGCTTGGTAGCACACACCTTTAATCCTAGCACTCAGAAGACAGAGGTTGGTTGATCTCTGTGAAATCAAAGCCAGCCTGGTCTACATAGTGAGATAGCGAGTTTCAGGCCAGCTGGGAATACAACCCATCAGGTGTGGTGGCACATGTCTATAATCCTAGCATTCAGGAGATGGAGGCAACTGCAACGAATTTTTTGTGTGCCAGATATGGTAACTCGCTCCTTTAATCCCAACACTGGGGAGGCAAAGGCAGGAGGATCTCTGTAATTTTAAGGCCAGCCTGGTCTACACAGTGAGACCCTATCTCAAAAAAGAACAATACCACACACAAAAAACAAAAAAACCAGGGGCCTACAATATGGCTCAGCAGATAAAGACACTTGCCACCCAGCTAATGACCTGAGTTTAATCATCAGGACCTGAATGGTAGGAGAGAAGCAATTTCCAAAAGCTGTCTCTACACACACACACACACACACACACACACACACACACACACACACACACAAATGTAAAAAAAAAAATTGTAATGAAAAAGGAGATAGGGGCAGGAATACCAGAAGTTCAGGGTCTACTATATGAGTTGCAGGCCAGTAGGGCTATGTCTGTCAGTCAGTCAGTGAGTCAGTCAGTCTCTCTCTCTCTCTGTCTTTTTGGTTTTTTTTAATTTATTTTATTTTTTATGTGTATGAATGTACTGTCTGCATGTAGGTTTGTGTACCCGTGTCATGCAATGCCGCGGAGGTCAGAAGAGGGCGTCGGATTCCCCTGTAACTGGAGTTAAAGACAGTTCTCAGCCGCCATGTGGGTGCTGGGGATCAAACCCAAGTCCTCTGCAAGAGCAGTTGGTGCTCTTAACCGCTAGGCCATCTCTCCAGCCCCCTCTTTTGGTCTTTTTGAGATAGGGTCTCCCTGTAGCCCCAGCTGGCCTGAATACACTATATAGACCAGGCTGGCCTTGAACTCACAAAGATCTGCCTGCCTCGGCCTACCAAGTGCTGGGATTAAAGGCATGCGCAGTCTGTCTCCCCCCCCAAAAAATAGTAATAGCAATATTGATAATAAATTACATCACATGAGTAAAAGATTTGGGAGTTTTTGAAGGTAAAAGAGAGGTAAAATTTGCTTTTACAATCTTTCTTGCTTTTCTTAAGGGCTTCTCTGTATGAAGGTTGCTATAGTTTGTGTACCTAATGTAATGTGTCTGTATAGGTGTGCCATGCTATTGTGTATGAGTGGAGGTCAGAGACCACTTTATGGAGTTGATTCTCTCCTTCAACCTATACATAGGTTCTAGAGATCAAACTCAGATCACCAAGAGCCTTTAGTGGCTGAGCCATCTCATGGGCCCCTATAAAGTCTGAATTGTGAATGTCCCCTGAAAGCCTGTCTGTCAAAAGTTTGGTCTCAGGTACCCTATTGGGAAGCAGTAGAACCTTTGAGAAGTGGAGCCTGAGAACTCAATGGAAGGTGTCCAAGTGTGGCCTCGAGACCAGTTGCTTCGCTATGCACTTGCACCATGTTGTATCACTTATCCCAAAGTAACAGAGCCAGCTCAGACACTGGCCAAAATAAAGCTCTTTCTCGATCAGTAGATCATGCACAGCATTTCATTAAAGTGGTGGAAAGCTAACTACACAAAATTTATTTGAAGATACAACCTAAAACATTTATAAACATACTAAAGATATGGTGGAGTGCCAGGTATGATGGTGCATGCCTTTGACTCAGGAGGCTGAGTTCAAGGCCACCCTGGTCTACATAGCGAGTTCCAGGACAGCCAGGGGACTACAGAGAGCCCCTGTCTCAAAAAAGACTCCCCCCCAAAAAATGGTTGAAAGCTAGGTTATCCAGGCTGTAAATAGGAGGAATTTTAGAGTGGTAAAGAGTAAAGCTGACAGCTGGCGACTGTGGATACATACCTGCGAGAGCTCATCATCTTCGTCATCAAAAGTGAAAGCCTTGAACTTGGAACTGTTCCAATATTCCTCCTCATCACCCTTTGTCCTGTTCATCTGGAGTGAAAGGAAGACAGACCCTAGGCTGGATCTCTCAAAAAAAAAAAAAATGTTCCATTACTAACTGCTCCCAGAAATTGGGGATACAGAAGAGAATCTGGTAAAGTGAGTTCTGAACCTGCCACATAAATCAGATCCCTGGGTTTCCAACTCATCAGATTATACTTCAGATCCTCTAATTACCCAGAAACATTTGTTCTAAGAGCCTCTACTGTGGAGGTCAAGGAACTCTCTTAGGTGCAATAAGAAACTAGAAAGTATGGGGCTGGAGAGATAGCCTAGCAGTTAAGAGCATCAACTGCTCTTGCAGAGGATCTGGGTTCAATCCTCAGCACCCACATGGCGGCTGAGAACCATCTGTAACTCCAGTTCCAGGAGAACTCCAGTTCCAGGGGAATCCGAGACCCTCTTCTGACCTCTGCGGCATTGCACGACACGGGTGCACAGACCTACATGCAGACAATACATTCATACACATACAAAAATAAAATTTAAAAAAAAAAAAGAAAGTGCAAGACAATCTTTTTCTGGAAGAAGCCTACAACAGAGCTAGAGGATCTAGCAACAAAACAGTTAAGGAAGGCAAATGCTCTTAAGAATTCATAATTTTGCTGAAGACAAAAAAAGATCAATCAAAACATACCCTAAACAAAGAATAATTATATTCATGTTTTCAACATATATCTACCAACATATACATCTGAGGCACTGTTCTAGGCTCTGGAAACACTAAACAAATGTGACAAGTGTCTCTCCCTGTATGCTTTTTTTTTTTTTTTGGTCTTTTTGAGACAGGGTCTCTCTTTAGTCCCGGCTGGCCTGGAACTCACTATGTAGACCAAGCTGGTCTTGAACTCACAGTGATCCACCTGCCTCTGCCTCCCGAGTGCTGGGAATAAAAGGCCTGTGCCACCATGCCTGGCCTCCTGTATGCTTTTTAAATGCCTGACATGAATGAAGGCAAACCAATTAAAAATAATTATCACTGATTGAAACAGTGAACTTCTGCTCAAAACAGTCAACTTCCCCATGGAGAATATTGAGAAAGACTGAGAAAGAGATGAATAGCATGTTTGGCAGAATACATGAGCTCTGGAGGGGTGGGGGATGGGGGGGACACGGGTCTAGATTTGATAAAAAATATATGTATAAATAAATTTAAAAAAATAATTATCTTGCCTGTACCTTCAAGTCATGCTTTTTTTTTGTCATGCTTATTTATTAACTAGGCCAAATTTTGGGAACTAAGACCATGGCTGAGGAAAGAAAAGAAAGCGTTAGCCAAAAGACCCCAAGCTCCTCTCACCACTGCTGTGAAAATTAGAGTCACTGAGACATGGCTCAGTGGTTAAGAGCACTGACTGCTCTTGAAGCGGACCCGGGTTCAATTCCCAGCACCCACATGGCAGCTAAGAACTGTCTTTAAGCTGGGAGTGGTGGTGAACACCTTTAATCTTAGCACTTGGGAGGCAGAGGCAGGTGGATTTTTGTGAGTTCAAGGCCAGCCTGGTCTACGTAGTGAGTTCCAGGACAGCTGGGGCTACAGGGAGACCCTGTCTCAAAAAAGTAAAAATTAGGGTCACTTTACAAAAACAAGTTTTTCCTTAAAGCTGAAGAATAAACTATCAAGGGCAATTGGATTCCAGTGAAAACTATGAAATAAGCCCAAAAGTACGTTCCCAAATTTTCACAGCACCTCACCAACTACAAACTGTCAAAGTCCAAAGGTAAATGGCTCTATTTCTAAGTCCTGAAGAAAATGCCATCTTACCTTACTGGCTTACAGTGAAAAATAAATAGTATTCAGAAAACCTAATAAATTGTGTAGCAGAAGATAAATATTACATCCTTTTTGTATTGGATATCTCATTGGCATGTCTTTATTTTTTTTAATCCGTAAAATGGGAATAACAGCTGGGCGTGGTGGCACCCAGCACCCAGGAGGCAGAGGCAGGCGAATCTCTGAGTTCAAGGTCAGCTTGGTCTACAGAGCAAGCTCCAAGCTACTTGAGACTAAAGAGACCCTATCTAAAAAAAAAAAAAAAAAGGGAATAACAGGTGGCCTGCCTTATAGGAATTTAAACCAGATGTGTGTAAAGTGCTTACTGCCTGACAGAATCATCATGGTACCTTTGATTAAATTAGAGAAATTTATTTATTACAATGTTAGGAATTGAATTTAGGGCCTCATATATGTTAATCAAGTGTTCTACCCAGTCCTCCACACGCACACCCTTTTTTTGTCTTTTTGAGACAGGGTCTCCCTGCAGCCCCAGCTGTCCTGGAACTTACTTTGTGGACCAGGCTAGCTTTGAACTCACAGAGATCCACCTGCTTCTGGCTCCTGAGTGCTGGGATTAAAAGTGTGCACCAATATGCCCTACCCCACCCCCCAAATATTTTTAAAACAATCTTGAGATTAAAAAAAAATTCTAAGCCTGGTCACAAATGTTGAGGGTGGGTATGGAACATATATATGTCTTTAGAATTTCCTAAATAACTTGTAATTCATTTGATCCTTAGAACAATCCTGTAAGTTAGGCCTGGGTAATGCCCATGAAGCACAAAAGTATAAAACAACTTTGTTAATAATTCCTAGTCCAGGGGCTGGAGAGATAGCCTAGCGGTTAAGAGCACCGACGCTCTTGCAGAGGACCCGGGTTCGATCCCCAGCACCCACATGGCGGCTGAGAACCGTCTGTAACTCCAATTCCAGGAGAACTCCAGTTCCAGGGGAATCTGAGACCCTCTTCTGACCTCCGCGGCATTGCACGACACGGGTGCACAGACCTACATGCAAACAATACATTCATACACATACAAAAATAAATAATAAAAAAAAAAAATTAAAAAAAAATAATTCCTAGTCCAAACTACAATCCGTTTTCTGGTTCCTAGACTGTATGGCCTTTCTACCCATTTTTTTTTCCACCCCTGGAAAAACTAGGGCAGATCT
Organism: Rhizomys pruinosus; assembly: GCA_009823505.1. Taxonomy (NCBI): domain Eukaryota; kingdom Metazoa; phylum Chordata; class Mammalia; order Rodentia; family Spalacidae; genus Rhizomys; species Rhizomys pruinosus. The sequence continues at coordinate 60,241 of VZQC01012962.1, forward strand.
TACAATGGTATCTACAAACCAGCAGAGCATGTGTAGACCAAACCCAATATTCCACGAGAGAACAGCTAGAATCTTTAACAGTAACGATTTGTACTTCTAGTGCCAAATAAGGTGATTTACTTGGTAAAAAGATAACAATAGTCCTCGAAATCACAGAGCAATCCGATATAATCTGAAGAGTTTCCAAAAAAGAGGCTTCAACGTAATTTACAAAGCTTCAGAGATTTGATCTTATCGTCACCGTAGTACACAGAGGTGGGGTGGTAGCGTAGCGGGGTAAAAAGAATGACGTAGGAAAACAAGACCTGTTAGAAAAGTAAAACAAACCCCACAACCTACAATGCTCCCTGCTTTAGGGCATGGTAGAAAACAGCCTCTGGGGAGCCAGGCAGGGTTTCGAGGTGAGATTTGGGAACCGAGACCTGAGAGGTACGCTAAGGTCCAGGAAGCCACGCATCTATACCGCAAACACCAGAGCCCGGCGGATCCCTGAGAACATATAATGCTCGTTCAGAGCCAAAGATGGGCTCACTGGAAGCCCACCTCCGTGCAGACTTTGGCTCCCAAGAGGGGCTCCGACGAGAAGAGTCGGGCCGGGAGAGAGAAAGGAAGCCGTCGACAAGCGAAAGATTGGGGGTGCGGAGACAGTGGATTCCACCAGATACACGGCCCAGACGGGGACTTGGGACACCCTCACCTCTTCTGCACCAAGCCCTCCCTCTCAGATCAGCGCCGGCCTCAGCCGCCGGACCAGCCTTTTTAATTGGGCTGTGCGGCATAGAGAAGGGGCGGAAGGGGACAATGCCAGGGGGTGGAGGGAAACACGGTAAAGAAAGTTTTAGCAAAGCATCCTGGAAGTTGTAGTTCTTCTCCCTATGTCCCTCAGGCCCTATCTAAATGGGCCGCGGGGCTCCTGGACTACCATTCCCAGAAAACCCAGCGCGCCGTTCTAGGTCATTTCCTTTACTTGCAGGTCGCCCTTCCGCAGTTATCCAAAGGGTCGTTTGAGAAGACTACAATTCCCATCAGGCTCAGCATGACTGATTAGGGCCCAAGGTTAACAATGAGACCAACACTTTGTGTCCCGACCGGTGAGGAATGGTAGTTTGAGGGACTAAACTTCAAGCACCTTTGAGGATAACCTAAGAGAGTTTGAAGGAACTCTAGAACTGGCGTAACCTACCGTTCATCAAGTTGGAACGGAAGTATCCAGTAGGAGTGAGGAGGAGCCGGAAGTTAAGGCGGGGAGGGGGTGGGGGTGGAGGGAAAAGCAAGCCAGGAGGTGCTGCTGCCGCTTCTAGTAGTTTCCAGGCGCTGCTGGGCGGCTGGGACCGATTGGTCCTGAGGCTGTGGCTGCGGCTGCTTGGGAGCTGGTGGCGGCGTAATAAGAGAGCTGATGGCAAAGTGGGGCGAGGGAGACCCACGCTGGATCGTGGAGGAGCGGGCAGATGCTACCAACGTCAACAACTGGCACTGGTGAGGGCCAGCAAGGCAGGCCGCAAGAGCACTGCGACCAGGCTAGGGTTTGGGGGTGCCTGGGACCTCGGCGTGTACAAAATTGGGGCACGGGCAGCCCTGCTCTGGGATTGGGCAAGGGTCCTTCTTGTGGTACGGCTCGTGCCCTCCCCTCTTCACCATCGCAGTGTTGGGGTCACGAGAGGTTCCAAAAGGACCGCTGAGTCCCAAAGGACAGATTTCGTAGAAAGCGTCCTAGTTCCTGCATCCAACCCGAGCCGGGAGATACTTCCTACACGTGGCTGGAGGAGTCCAAACCCGTTTCAATTGTGTTAGGGGATTGCTGGGGAAGTCTCCAGGCCCTGGCGCTGTAATTGCTGTTTTGCGTGTAACCGGGAAAGTAAAAGTCATAGGGGACTTGCTGCCTCAGCCCGGCGGGGGGAAGCTTTGGAACGTGTTCTGCAAGACGCTTAGAGCTCCGCGATGCTGAACTCCACGCAGCCTCCCACCCGGAACTATTAAGTTCTGTTACAACTCCAGGTTGCCTGGCAGTCGTGATTTTATAGCCTGACGGTTCTTATAAAGCTTTCTCTTTATGAAATCTTCCGGAAGCAGTGTTTACTTATTCGAAGCTCCTCGAACTTTCCTCATACTCCTTTTATTCTGTTGCAGCTCATGTTGCTGTTACTTAATAGCTTTAGTAGAAGGGGAAAGAAATGTCTGTCTCCTCTTAAAACGTATAGAGTACTTGACCTAATTTTTGTTGTGGACTTACAGTTTTTGACAACGTCTACAGGGCATGGAAATAAGGCATTTATAGCAGTCTGAATGACAGGTCAGAACACTCCTAATGAGGCTAGCATTACCGGTTTATTCCTTACAGGGGCGCTTAATGAAACGCAGTTTTGCGCTCCTGGCCTCAGCTGTATGTGCAGTTTTCCTCTTGGCCAAATGGGGGCGCCATGTTAGAGTATCAAGGCTCATCTTTCTGAGACAGGAGGGCATAACTTTCTAGTAGTTTTCTACAGCATTTGTCTTCGTTGACAATGTACCACTCCCTGGCTTCCTAAAGTGACTCATTTGTGGACATACTGGAGGGTTTGTTTTTTTTTCTTTTGTCAGGATTCCTTTGACCTTCCATCGTCTTTTATAAAGCGGTGTATCCTCTCCTTGACTGTTCGTCTATAGCTCTACCTCTGTTTTGCAGGACAGAGAGGGATGCTTCAAATTGGTCCACAGAAAAGCTGAAAACACTATTCCTGGCAGTCCGGGTACAAAATGAGGAGGGCAAGTGTGAGGTGACCGAAGTGAATAAGCTGGATGGAGAGGCATCCATTAACAACCGAAAAGGCAAACTTATCTTCTTTTATGAATGGAGCATCAAACTAAACTGGACTGGTAAGTATTTGCTAGGTTGCCAGAGAGGTGGTTAGTGCCATTCCCATCACTCTCTTAAGGAGCTTCAGGGAAGACAGTGCTTCTTTGGGAGAAAACAGTGTTAGGTGTTGGGATTTCTCAATTACTGTGGGGCACCAAATGGGTTTCCTCTCTCTCAGTCCCAGGAGTTCCCACCAGTGAAGTCTTAGGGCACTGTACCTTAGACATTGGTCTGTCTCAGGATTCATAAAGGGATATTTCCTCCGGGTAGTTACATTGTATCTTTAAGATTGAGGGGTATTTTTTGTTTTTGTTTTTTAACTTTTTTTTTTTCTTTATGTGTATGAATGTACTGTCTGCATGCAGGTTTGTGCACCCGTGTCGTGCAATGCCGTGGAGGTCAGAAGAGGGTGTCGAATTCCCCTGGAACTGGAGTTCTCCTGGAATTGGAGTTTCAGACGGTTCTTGACTGCCATGTGGGTGCTGGGGATCGAACCTGGGTCCTCTGTAAGAGCAGTCAGCGCTCTTAACCTCTAGGCCATCTCTCCAGCCCCGTTTTTTAACTTTTCTAAATACAGCATTTAACAGGTTAGACCTGGTAATGAAGCTGGTGTGTGACTATAATTTGGGGCCCCTTTATCTTCTGATTTAATGTCCTTTCTGTGAGAATCTTAGGAAAGAATTGGGGCCATGTATGTGCCCCATTTTGATGGCCCTGACAGTTCAGAGGCTGAACTGAAGAGAGTGTAAACCAAAGGAATGTAGCCTATCTGTGCTTGGACTAAAGCATGAATGAATTTATGCTTAAATAGTTCTGAAGTGAATGATGAAAAGAGGATAAAAGATAAATCTGTTCATAATTTTTTTTTTTAAGTATACCTATGGGGTAGAAAGAGGGCTCAACAATTAAGAGCACTGGCTATTGTTGTAAAGGACCTGAGTTCAGTTCCCAGCAGCAACATGGTGGTTAACAACTGTCCTTAACTCTGGTCCTGGGGAATCTGATACCCTCTTCAGGTCCCTGTGGTCACTGCATGCACACGGTACACTTACATATAGCATAATCGTAAAATAAGAGTATACCTAAATTATACCATTGTAGCCTGGAGTCTCCTTTTTTAAACAATCCGTTGAAAAACTGAAGCCTAGAGAGGTGAAAGTAAATGTTGATTAGGTGAAGTAGAGTCAGTTCTGCAAGAGTTAGCATGCATTCCTAAAAATTAGCACACTGTGCAATAATCACTGAATTTAAAAAGAAAAAATTCCCAGGAATGTAGCAACTCGAAAGAAAACTTGGCATGCCCGATTTCCTTGGAGCAAGGGATGCAAAGTTGATAGGTTGGGTAGAATCAGAATGTAGTACCCACTAAGTGCAATGAGACATACCTGTAATGCTACAACTTAGGTGACGGAGGCAGAAAAATGGCTGTGAATTCTAGGGGGAGAGAAAGGCAAAATCCAAAAACTTCATCAGTGGTATTTTTTTTTTTTTTAATTTCCGTATGTGTATGAATGTATTGTCTGCATGCAAGTCTGTGCACCCGTGACGTGCAACTCCGCAGAGGTCAGAAGAGGGTGTCGGACTTCCCCGGACCTGGAGTTCTCCTGGAATTGGAGTTTCAGACGGCTCTCGGCCGCCATGTGGGTGCTGGGGATCGAACCCGGGTCCTCTGCAAGAGCGGTGGGCGCTCTTAACCGCTAGGCCATCTCTCCAGCCCAATTTTTTATTTTTATTTTCTGTGTATGACTCTATTGCCTGCATATGTGTAAGTGCACCTATGTTGTACAATCCTCACTGTCCTAGTTTGTCTTCCATTGCTGTGACAAAACACTCTGACCAACACCAACTTGGGGAGGAAAGGGTTTATTCAGTATACATCTCCCGGGTCACAGTTCATCACTTAGGGAGCCCAAGGCAGGAACTAAGGGCAGGAACCTGGAGGCAGAAGCTGAAGCACAGGCCATGGAGGAATGCTGTTCACTGGCTTGCTTCCCTGGCTCATGCCCAGCCCGCCTTCTTATACAGTACACAACAACCTGCCCAGGGTGGCACTACTCATTNATGAGACCCAAATTTTGTTCTTAGCACCCACATTAGTTGGTGCTGCCTGTTAGGCCAGCTCTAGAGGGATCCAAAGCCTCTGTACACACACAGGTGCACATAATTAAAATCTTTAAAAATTAATTAAAGCTGCTGGGTGTGGTGGGGACTGCCTTTAATCCCAGCACTCAGTGGGCAGAGGCAGGTGGATCTCTGAGTTCAGGCCAGCTGGGGCTACAGGGAGACCCTGTTTCAAAAAGCATATATATACACGCACACACATTTTCCAAAAATTAGTAGCAGAGTTTTATACATGTTGAAGAATATGAAATGGAAATGCATAAATGCTGTGTGTGGGGGGGTGATGGTGTTCCTTGGAAAAGACCTGAAGTCTCCCCGTGTTGCTGCCCATCACAGCAGTTGCAGCTTGTGGGCTGTTGGGAGGGACTGGAAGGGAGGCATGTAGAAGGACTATCACATACCAGATGTATGTAGTTGTGGCACATAACCTGCTTGGCAGATGTTTTGAGGTGTGTGTGGCTTTTTTTATTCCTGTTCAACTCTGTTCACCTGGGTGTAGTTTCTTGTGTTCACTTCTTCCCAGGGATAAAACCACATTGAAACAAATGTGAAATTGTCCTAATCAAATTGTTCCTTAACATATCAGTCATGGGGCTGGAGAGATGACTTAGTGGTTAAGAGCACCGACTGCTCTTGCAGAGGACCCGGGTTCAATCCCCAGCACCCACATGGCAGCTGAGAACTGTCTTTAACTCCAGTTCCAGGGGAATCCGACACCCTCTTCTGACCTCCGCAGCATTGCATGACATGGGTGCACAGACCTGCATGCAGACAGTGCATTCATACGCATAAAAAAATAAAAAAATAAAAACATATCAGTCACATTGGAATAAATGTTGGTTTTTAGAACAAGTGTTGTAGCAGAACTTATGGTGGTACCTTCTGACCTCGGCTTTGGCAGAATGGAGCTAGTACCCAGTTTGCTTAGCTGCCAGTCCCATATTATAATAACCCAGTTGCTCTCTCTCCAGTAGTGGGGCAAGGAAGGACATTGGAGATGCAATTGATTGCATCTGGCTTATGGCATTCTCTTGAGAACAGAGGGTCAGCTCAGAATGGAGAGTCAGAAGAAGCCAAAGGGGTAGTGCTCTGACAGGACCAGAGAGCAGAGACCTTTCCTACAAAGGAGGAGGCTGATGGAATCAATTGCTTTTGACAGGTACCTCTAAGTCAGGAGTACAATACAAGGGACATGTGGAGATCCCCAATTTGTCTGATGAAAACAACGTGGATGAAGTGGAGGTTTGTGCTTCCTAACTGCTTGTCTGATTCCACCCTGCCCTCTGAGTCTCCAATGAGAAAAGTAAGCTGTCATTCAGGATATTCATCCAGGCTTAGAGCATTCAGAATGCCCATCTGCAGATTGGTTTCTAGCTATACGGTGCCATTGGAAGCTTCCAGAACAACTTAACACTTACATAATTTCTTTGCTCTATCTCAGGAGATGGGTTCTAACATTGGCCACCTTTGCCTTGGCAGAGGGTAATCCAGAACATGATGAGGATTGTATGAATACGCCAGCCCTACACATCTCTTTTGGAAATGTTAGCAGTCCCCTGACCGCTCAGCTCCGTCTCATTATGATGGTCCGTCCCTTAAGTTATTTATCAGCTACTTCTGATCTTTCATGCAGATTTGTGTGAGCCTTGCCAAAGATGAGCCTGACACGAATCTTGTGGCCTTAATGAAGGAAGAAGGGGTGAAACTTCTAAGAGAAGCGGTGGGCATTTACATCAGCACCCTCAAAACAGGTATCCTCTGAGAACTCCATGTGCCCGAGGAGTCTGGCTTCTGTTGGGCACTCACTGTCTGATGGGCTGAACTCCTTTCTTTGGGAAATGGGTAAAGATTTGAGAGGAAGGGTTAAGATACTGATAACATGTTGAAATGAACATGACATAGATGGTAAGATTAGCTTAAATATGCTAGTAACATTTCACCTTGGTTTTTTTTGCAGGGGGGTATTTTGAGACAGAGTCTTCCTTGTATTCCCAGCTGGCCTGAAACTTGCTGTGTAGACCTGTCCTTGAACTCAGATCCACCTGCCCCTGCCTCCCAAGTGCTGGGACTAAAGGCATGCACTACCATGCCCAGCCGCATTTAACTTTTTTACATTTTATTTATTATTTTTATTTTCTATGAGTATGAGTACATTGAATGCATGTGAATGTACTCATGTTGTGCAGTCCTCAGGGACTACACATCAGATCCCCTGGAACTGGAGTTTCAGTTGATTCTTAGCCACCATATGGGTGCTAGGATTCAAACCTGTGTCCTCTGCAAGAGCATTCATTACTCTTAACCACTGAGCCATTTCAGCCCCACATTTAACATTAGCATGAATCTTTTTTGGGGGGGGTGTCTTTTCAAGACAGGGTCTCCCTGTAGCCCCAGCTGGCCTGGAACTCGCTCTATAGACCAGACTAGCCTTGAACTCACAAAGATCCGCCTGCTTCTGCCTCCCAAGTGCTAGGATTAAAAACGTGTGCCACCACGCCTGGCTGACAGCATGAATCTTAAGACTATTTGAGACTAATCCTGCGCTATCTGATAGCATTCTCCAGGAATGTGTACATGGTTAAAATCGGGTGAGCTCAGCTCCTCTGGGATTCTCCTTCTACCAACTCATTCTGGTCTTGGTCTCTGAGTGTGTATAGTGACCAGCAAAGAAGGTGAGAGCCAAGGCTCCAGTGCCATAACTAGTGTGGCCGTTGTACAGAAGAAAGGGACTTAGCATGTATTGACAGGTTCTGGGGAGGGCTCCCTACTCTTGAAGTCACTGATATGTTGCTCTGCTAACTAGCTGACTTACGTAATAGACTTACAGTTAGCAAATTAATGCTTCCAATTTAGTGAAGAGTAAAATTTTACTTTTGAGACAGGTTCTTACTATGTGGCCCTCAATTCACCATGCAGACCATACTGGCCTCAAATGCAAAAGGGATCTGCCTAAGATAACCCTGTTAACATACTGTATTCTATAACGTACACTTAAATAATCTGTCCGTGAAAAGCATATACGCATATTTTGGACCAATACAAATTGGAGGGAAGAACAACAAAAGGACTGGGTCAAAGAACTGACTGAAACTGTAAACTTCAGCCCAAAACAATAAACTTCCACATAGAAAAACCTTAAAGGCTGGAGAGATAGCCTAGCGGTTAAGAGCGCCGACCGCTCTTACAGAGGACGCCGGTTCGATCCCCAGCACCCACATGGCGGCTAAGAACCGTCTGAAACTCCAATTCCAGGAGAACTCCAGTTCCAGGGGAATCCGATACCCTCTTCTGACCTCCGCGGCGTTGCACGACACGGGTGCACAAACTTGCATGCGACGTACCGTTTCATACACAATACAGAAAATAAATAGATATATAAAAAAAAATTTAAAAAAAAAAAAAAAAAAAAGAAAAGAGAGCAAAAAAAAAAAAAAAAAGATGCAAGACATGTATGGCAAAATGCATGAACTCAGGTCGGGTGGGGGGCATGGAAAGGGGAATGAGTCTAAAATTGGACTGAGGAATGTGGTATGAATTGCATAAAACTTCAATAAAAAAAAAAAGAATAAATCTGTCCGGTGTAAACCAGAGTTATAGAATATAGACTTTTCCTTTTTGTTTGTTTCTTAATTCTGGTTTATGATAGCTATGTCTGTCAAACTTCCCATGTCTACTACTAAGAAACACATGGGGATTTATCTTTCCAGAGTTCACGCAGGGCATGATCTTGCCCACAGTGAATGGCGAGTCGGTAGACCCAGTGGGGCAGCCGGCACCCAAAACTGAGGTGTGCAAGGTAAGCACTACTTCCAGGTGATGGGGAGGCTGGCCTCAGAGGGAGACGGCAGCCGCCTCCGTGTTCCACCTCAGCTTTTCTCTCTGCCCCTGACTCTGCAGCCAGAGCAGCCTGTTCCTGTCCATGTGCTAAGGGTCTGCAGTATAGAGTTATCTGTCAATGTTTGTTTGTTTGCTTAATTGTTTTTACATTTGGTCTGCTTGTCTGTAATGTAAATAACATGCGTGCAGTGCCTACAGAGAACGGTTTTGGGTCCCCTGGAACTGGAGTTGCAGGCAGTCGTGAGTCTTCTAATGTGGGTGCTAGGAATTGAACCCAAGTCCTCTGCGAGAGAGGCAAGTGCTGCCATCTCTTCAGCCACTTAACTTGGTAAATTGGCTGATAGCAGACCCTTAAAGCAGAAAGCCATCCACATGTCAAAGTGTGACTTTTTTGGTTAGGAGATTTGGCCCAAGGTGGTCCTTAGCATCATTTCTAACTCAGGTATTGACACTTCATAATTTGATATTAATGATCTTAACGAATAAGTCCCTAACTTTACACACCAGGAAATTTATCCATCTCATTTGGTTTATGGAGTAGGCGTATATTATTTAGAGATAGTACTTATGTAATTCAGGCTCACTACTTTGGTTGGAGCCCTGACAGCCTTTTGTCAACAATGAAGAATATTCTGGAAGTGAAAAAGAAGCTACATCCAGCTTTCTTTCTCTTTATTTCTCACCTTTTTCTCTTTCCCCCTCTTCTCTGTCCATTTCTTTGTCTGTCTTTGTCTTCCTGGCCTTCCCTTCTTTTCTTTCCTGTACTAGGGATGAAGCCTAGGGCCTCGTGCATACTAGGCAAGCCTCTGCTGCCAAGTGAGGCTCTCAGCTCCTGTGTTCCGCTCTTTCAGCATAGTTGTTTGAGAATTAAGTGAGATTTTTTTTTTAAATGCCTAAACTGTGCTAGGTGTTGTGGCGCACGCCTGTAATCCCAGCACTCGAGAGGCAGAGAGGCAGATCTCTGTAAGTTCCAGGACTGCTCTCAATACAGGGAGACCCTGTCTCAAAAAGACCAAAAAAAGGAAAAGAAATGCCTAAATTATTTGTCCTTTGTGTGGCAGGGGGTTTTGATGAGCACAAGAGTCTTCCTAAGGGCTGAAAAGAAGATACAGCTGTTAGGAGCACTCACTGCTCTTGCAGAGGACCTAGGTTTGGTTCTTAGCACCCACATGGGGGCTTACAGCTGTCTTCTCCAATACTGGGAGATCTGAGGCCCTCTGTGAGCATGAGACGTGCATGTGGTACACATCAGTACATACAAGCAAAAGCTCATACATAGAGATAAAAGTAAATTTTAAGAAATGATTTATAAAATTTTCCTCTGGGCTGGAAAAATAGCTTAGCACTTCCTGCTCTCAGAGTAGCGTACATTCACACAGACACACACAGACACTTCTGGCGGAGGGTGACTGAGAACAGGGTCTTGCTATATAGCCTGGCTGACCTTGGTCTCACAGAGAGCCTCTGCAGTGCTGGGATTAAAAGCAAGTACTATAAGAGGCAGGTGGATCTCTGAGTTCCAGGACAGCTGGGACTGCAGGGAGACCCTGACTCAAAAAGACAAAAATAAAATAAAATAAAAATACACACACACTCTCTAGAAAAAAAAAGTTCTTCCTAGAGTGGACATTTTCAGTGAAGAGTTCTCACATGGCTGAACCATCTATATTCAAAAATTCCCTTCAGTGTCTTTGGATTATTAGCTTTAGTGGTACCGAATTTCATGAAAGCAGGTAAGTTGTCTGCAGCTGTGTCGATTTGAGAGTTCACCTACTCTGAAGTCACTTCTTTCATTACCTTCACAGGCTAAGCCTGCTCCTTCAAAAACCCAGGCCAAACCTGTTGGTGTCAAAATCCCCACTTGTAAGATCAGCCTTAGAGAAACCTTTCTGACATCTCCAGAGGAGATCTATAGAGTGTTCACCACCCAAGAGGTACGTGTGACTCATCACCATCTTGGGACCGATCAACATGCAAGGGTGCTGGTCACTAGAACTGGGAGGCCTCTCGATGTAGGCAGAGGAGTCACTCGTCAAAAGGGATTTTCCTTTCCTCCCCTTTTATTCTGTGTGTACTGTTTTGAGGACACGTAAGTGGGAACCACTGTGCTCTACTAGAAAACTGAATGGGGCCGGGGTTGTAGCCCAGTGATACAGAACTTGGCTGTGATGTGCAAGGCCCTGGGTTTAATCCCTATCACTGCAAAGCGGAGAAAGGAAAAGTGAATGACCCTCAGGTAATGATGTGGACTCAGAATTTTCCTGAAGTCCATGCCTGGTCTGTAGAGAAACGGAATAGAGGGGGCCCAGAACACCAGAGTGACAGCATCTTTGGGGAAGAGTTACATTCCGCTGGTGTGCGCCCCAGCATCCCACTGACAGCCATGCCTCTTCTCCCACCTTCTATCTCTAGCTGGTTCAGGCATTTACTCATGCTCCTGCGACCTTAGAAGCAGACAAAGGTGGGAAGTTTCACATGGTTGATGGCAACGTCACTGGGGAATTTACTGATCTGGTGAGTCCCTGCTGCCCCTTCCCAGGTTATCGCCTCCCATCTGGTCAGATCAGTAACTTTTTTCAGATTATAGATGAAATCTGATTTTATCTCTTTGGTTTATAAAAATGTGTTATTTTTGAAAGAATGTTGTAATTCGTATCCTTTTACAAGTAATATAATCCCACAGGTGATAGGTTCCTCCCAGAAGGCAGGTGGCATGCCTAGCTAGGAGTGGGTACATTATTGTGTCTGAGTAGACTGAGCTTCTCTGTTATTTTAGGTCCCTGAGAAACATATCGCAATGAAGTGGAGGTTTAAGTCATGGCCAGAGGGTGAGTAATGTGTGCTTGCTTCCTGCCAAATCCCCAGAGGCTTGCTTTTTCCCCTGGTTTAAACACACCTGGAAACTCTGGATCTGAAACCTCCTTCCCACAGGGCACTTTGCCACCATCACCTTGACCTTCATTGACAAGAATGGAGAGACGGAGCTGTGCATGGAGGGCCGAGGCATCCCTGCTCCTGAGGAAGAGCGGACGAGGCAGGGCTGGCAGCGGTACTACTTTGAGGGCATCAAACAGACCTTTGGCTATGGCGCACGCTTGTTTTAGGGCCAGCAGCAAGGGCCAGCCTATCTGACACTTGTCCAGCCCTCCCGTGATGGGGCTTGTGACTCAACAGGATTGCACCATCCCAACCTCTAACTTGGGGCCCGGAGCCCCTCCCTTCCACGTATACCTTGGGTTTGTGCATGTTTTCTGCTGGGTGGGATCTGAGGGTGATTAGTCTTTTATGTGTACATATGCTAAATAAATGAAATTTTAAAAACAGGGTTTCTGACAATCTGTGTTGATTGGGTGACTGGTATAGAGTTCCTTGAAAGTTTTGAATACAAAATGAAGGGATTTTTGAAGGGTGAGGCTTGCTTCTGGTTGGTTAAGTGTAATTAAATGACACACACAGAGCTGGGCACTGGAGTACACTCCTGCATGTGGAAGCAGGAGGATTGGAGTTCAAGCTCATTCCCAACTACATAGGAGGTTTAAGGCCGGACTGGGCTTTATGAGACTGTCTAAAAAAAAAAAAAAAATACAGGCAAGTCCCTGAGCAGGCTCGCTTTCATCCTGCAGACAGCAGGCAGCGCTGCCTTCTTTCCATGCAGCCTGGAGAGGGCTGGGATGCTGTGAGCAGTGGTAAAAAACACATTGCAGCCCCACCAAGCTGGGAGAGGGTGATTGATCAAGGTACTACACCCAATAGCTGATTGATCTAGGTACTACACCCAATAGCTGATTGATCTGGGTACTACACCAAATAGCTGATTGATCTAGGTACTACACACAAAAGCTGATTGATCTAGGTACTACACCCAATAGCTGATCTGGGTACTACACCCAATAGCTGATTGATCTGGGTACTACACCCAAAGCCTCTGGACCTTCCTGCAAAGATGACCACAGGTGCAGGTTGTGGCTACAAAGATGAAAACGGTCTGTGGCAGTTTGTGTTAAAACCAGCTGCCATGCTCTGCTGACACTCTCCTTCCAGCTGCTGTGTCTGCTCTGACACTCTCCTTCCAGCTGCTGTGTTAGGTGGCACTCCCCTTCCAGCTGCTGTGTCAGCTGGCACTCTCCTTCCAGCTGCTGTGTCCCCTGACACTCTCCTTCCAGCTGCTGTGTCAGCTGACACTCTCCTCCCACCTGCTGTGTCAGCTGACACTCTCCTTCCAGCTGCTGTGTCAGCTGACACTCCTTCCAGCTGCTGTGTCAGCTGACACGCCTTCCAGCTGCTGTGTCTGCGCTGGCACTCTCCTTCCAGCTGCTGTGTCAGCTGACACTCTTCTTCCAGCTGCTGTGTCTGCTCTGACACTCCCCTTCCAGCTGCTGTGTCTGCTCTGACACTCCCCTTCCAGCTGCTGTGTCAGCTGACACTCTCTTCCAGCTGCTGTGTCTACTGACACTCTCCTTCCAGCTGCTGTGTCAGCTGACATTCTCCTCCCAGCTGCTGTGTCCGCTGACACTCTCCTTCCAGCTGCTGTGTCAGCTGACACTCTCCTCCCAGCTGCTGTGTCAGCTGACACTCTCCTTCCAGCCGCACATTGGCTCCACAGAAAGCCCTGTGAAGTCCCATTATCTTTGCCACAAAACTTCATCTTTGGACTTTTTTGTTGTTTTGTTTCTTTGATATTTCGAGAGAGTCTTACTCTATATTCCAACTGTCCTTATACCTGGGAGCCTCCTGCCTCAGCCTTCTCAACACTGGAATTACAAGACTTTTTTTGGGGGGGGAGGTCTTTTTGAGATGTGATTTATTTTTATAATATGTACTTTATATTTGCCTCTGATTTCTTGGGTTAACGGCCCAGATCTACAGCTGATATGAACGGAGCTGGGATTTGGAGCAGACTGTAACCACAGAGCAGGTGCTTGAGTCTAACTTGATATCCACTGGCTTGGGTTTATTCCCTGGAGGAAGCTGCTGCATCTCCAGGATATTAAGTATCTCTCCTGGAGTAGATAGTCCTGGGCCTCTTAGTACTCCTCCCCACACCCACGAAGAGAAAGAAACCGAGCTTATCTAGTACCTTAATAAAACGCAAAGCACTTGGGGCTGGAGAGATGGCTCAGCGGTTAAGAGCACTGACTGCTCTTGCAGACGGACCTGGGATTCCCAGCACCCACGTGGTGGTTAAGAACGTCTTTAGTGTGGGGATGTGGTGGTGCACGCCTTTAATCCTAGCACTTGGGAAGCAGAGGCAGGAGGATCTTTGTGAGTTCAAGGCCAGCCTGGTCTACATAAGTGAGCTCCAGGCCAGCTGGGACTAAAGGGAGACCCTGTCTCTAAAATACAAAAAAAA
>VZQC01012962.1:82325-125082 GCA_009823505.1 Rhizomys pruinosus
ATATCCTGTTGCTTTTATTTTTTTGAGACACGGTCTTGCTGTGTAATCCAAGCCATTCTCCAGGTCACTTCCGTCCACCCCTCAGACACGGTCTTGCTGTGTAATCCAAGCCATTCTCCAGGTCACTTCCGTCCACCCCTCCTCTTATCCGGTCTGCTCCCTGGACCTCCTGAGCCAGCTTCCATGCAGCATCTCCAGCCTGGAGGCCAGACCTCCCTACAGAGGACCATGCACTGGGGAATATGGTTTCAGCACAGGTGCATTCTGCCCCCCATCCCCTTCTGGCTCTTGAGTTACCCACAGCAGTAACCTCCATGACAGACTCCAAACTCCCTGGAGGGTAGTCGACCTACCAATGGTCCCCGAGGGAATTTCATTTTATTAGAACATGAAGGAAGGCCCAATGTCTCTATACCTTCTGAGGTAATTTGGTTTGCAGACAGTTACTTTGACCTTGAGGGAAGAATCTGGTTAAAAACTCAGAAACCTCCTGCTCCAGCCTTCCAAAGGCTATGATTCTAGGCATGCACCACCACATCTTATACCTTGTTATTATTGAACCAGATCAGAGAGAATGAATGAACCTAGTACCATAATATATTTACACTATTGCTGAGACCCAGATTAAGACATATCTTGATATATCTCTGCCCTTCCCCAACTGTATGGGAGACACAGTCGGATAAGGCAGAACACAGGTGCCCCTCTTATTTCACAGGTGTGGTCTTTTCAACACCTGGTCGGATCCCCTCCAAGCCAATTACTTAGAGAAGTGGGACTAGTTCCTTGTGGAAAAAAATGCAGTTTACCTTGTTATCTACCTCTGAAGGCTAGCCAGCTAGACCTCAGGCTAGCAGGCAGCCCTTTCTGAGTGTGAACAGGGATAACTGATGGTTGGGGTCCAGCCCCTGCATCCCAGGAGCCCTTTGGGACAGCTGGTTCAGGAAAAGGAAATGAGAGGTCACTTATGGAAGTTTGACCTGGATTGTGCACAAGGGCCTCTACACTCCTGCTCTGTCAGGCCCCAAATCCCACGTCAGACAGAATGTGAAGATAAAGTGCTTTATTGCTGAGGATCCCAGAGAGCTTGGGGCAGCTGTGGAAGGGGCTGGGACTCAAGACTCTTACATTTTGGAGGATCTGGGAATGGACAGAAACATTGTCTCTTCAACATTTCAACTCCAGATAGGACAAGGAATGAGGTTTGGGGAGAAGAGAGGAGTCTGAGAAGAGGGACAGGTGTGCTGGGAGCCGACATGCCCATCTCCTCCCAACTCCATGTCAGACCAGGGCATTCAGCGGCACCATGTGGGAAGGGGTCACCGGTTTGCTTACTCACAGCACAGAAATGGTCTGCATCACACAGGGCAACTTTTCGCCCTGCCACATCTCTGGTTTACAGTCACTACAGGCGCACGACACTCTCCTTTGCCCACCCTTACTTCTGAGCCCATTCCAAGCCTAGCCTGCTGTGACCAGGCAGTGGCAGCCTGCACATTCCTACCATCTGAGAGCTGAACAAAAAAAAGGCCAGAAATAGCTGGAAGTTCCCTGCCTGGAGTCAACCTCAGACCAGATGTCCTTTCAAGTCCACTGATGGCCTCAGAGCAAGGGACAGAGCAGGAGAGGCTGTGTGCCATCCAGAGACAGGAGGGGGGGTCGCCCTGGTTCTTGCCAGCCTGGGAAACAGCAGCTGCGGGGCCAGATGAAAGGTCTCGCCTTCCTGTGCCCACCCCATGCTTTTCTTCAGCTGGCTGTGGAGTGAGGGCTGAGGGATTCACACCCCTCGGAATTGGGGTGCACCTGGAATGCCCGGCTCAGCCCTAAGGCAGAAGACCCACCTCTGCAGGAAAGGGAGAAGAGCCTGTGGCCAGACTGGGACAGCTTCTCCCCTCCAGAGATACACATAGTGACACCAAGACATGCACCTGACACAACCTCCAACTTCGGGCCAATCCCCAGACACCTGGGGCTCACCTGCTTGAGGGTCACAAGCAGGGAGTATGCAAGCCAGATGGTCTCTCAGGTGAAGCCTAACACTTGCCCTGTCTGGGCCAGGGCAGGGTAAAGAGTACGAGGTCCGTTCTCCAGACAATCATCAGTACTCTTTGGCCTCCTGCAGCTGGGCCAAGTACTCTTCCTCCGGAGGGTTGTCAGCACAGGCCCGGCCATTGTTGGGGGGACGCACAGTGTGGTAGCGGCTCCAGTCCCCCTTACACAGGATCCAGGGCAGCATGTCCACTTTGAAGTGCAGCTCAGGTGAAAAGTCAGTGCTGACCAGGTCGGGAGCCCCAGCCCCCTTGCCGCGGGTCAGCAACCGGCTGCCTTCGTCGTAACAGCAGTGCTGGGCAGCCAGCGTGCTGCTCTCGCCCGACAGCATGGAGCGTAGGCAGAAGCGCGCGGTGGGCTGGTAGATGTCCAGGCGCTCCCGGGGGCCACTGGCGTCCCGCCACCGGAAGCTGCGGCCCTGGTTTTCGTCCTGGAGGCTCACAGCACTATACACGGCCTCCAGCGGGTACGCACAGGGGCAGCTGGGCAGGTCTCGCAGCACCTGGCTCAGGTAGCTGGCTAGGAAGTCGCTCTTGCAGTTCAGCCACTTCTCACAGCTGTCCACATCTGCAGAGAGCAAGGAAGCAGAAGAGGGCAGCTAGTTAGCATGCCTGCCAACCCCACCTAGGGAGAAGGCTGATCAAGGTCGGCGATGGGAAGAGGCAGTCCCAGCCCAGGCATGGCTCACGGGGTTTGTGTGGCAGAGGTAAAAGGACCCAAGAAAGTTACAGGGCAGATAAGGGCTACCCCACACCATCCAGGTGCCTGAAACAAGAGGCTATGGCTCAGAAGGGGCGCTGGCTTTAAAGCCTGGGATCGTGGGAAGGGGCTGGAACAAATAGGGACATGGAGGGGAATGAAAATTTGTGGGTTTTATTCTTTGAGACAGGGCTTCCTGTGTCCCATGCTGGCCCTAAGCTTGCCATGTAGCCGAGGAACTTTGACCATCTGATCCTCCTGCCCCCCCCCCCAAGTCCTAAGATTACATGTGTGCACTATCACCCTGAGTTTAGGCCTTTGGGATTGAACCCAGGGCTCCATGCATGCTATGCAAGCTTTCCACCAACTGAACTACATCTCCAGCCAAGAGAGGCAGTTGTTAAGTAGTTCAGTATTCTAGCCACTGGTCTGTTAACATTGTTGTTTTTCCTCTCTTTCTCGTTCTGTACTCTCTCTCTCTCTTCCTTTCTCCTCCTTTTCTTCCTCTCTCCCTCTCTTTTGCAGTTGTGAGCTGCCCAATGTGGGTGCTGGGAACTAAACTCAGGTCCTCTGCAGGAGCATTACCCACTCTTAAGTACTGAGCCATCTTCCACCCCCACCCCCTTAAAAAAAATAAAAGCAACAGGGTCTAGCTGGGTATGGTGGCTACAGAGTGAGCTCCAGGGCAGCTGGGGCTACAGGGATACCCTGTCTCAAAAAGACAAAACAAAACAAAACAAAACAAACCCTGAAAACAAAACCAAACAAACAAAAACCCACACCCACACACAGAAAACAGAGTCTCTCTGTAGTTCTCTCTGAGTTGCAGCTGCCCTGGAACTCACTATATAGACCAGGCTGTCCTCAGTCTCAGAGAACCACCTGCCTCTGACTCCCAAGTGCTGGAATTAAAGGCATGTGCCACCAGATAGAGCCTGCCAGGGACCTCCAAAGAGAAGAAGTCCCCCCATCATCTCCCAGCTCAGTGGTAGCCATCAAGACCCTTTTCCTTGTAGGAACCTAGAGCTAGGCAAGACCACCAGGCCTGGCAAGATGCATAAGTCCTCCCTCAGGACAATGTGTTCAGTGACCCCTGCTATGCAGTGCTACCCTGCCCTCCCGAGAGAGGGGTTCCCCAAACTCCCAGCAGCAAGGTCTAGCCCATCACTGACCTGGATCAAGCATATCCGTAGCATTGTGGGCTAGGGGCTGCCATCCCTCAGTAGGGAAGCCCAAGGTGTTCTCGTCCTCGGCGCCTTTGGGAAGAGAGGAGGCCAGGCTGGTGGCACCCCAGGGCACCTCTGTGCTCCTGATGGGGAAGCCCACCCCTCACTAGGCTCTCCTTGCCCACAGCAGCTGGGAAGGGCCTGGGACAGGACCACCATATTTGTGAGCTTCCTATACCCCTCTGCCAAGTCCACCCGTCCTATAAGTACCCCACATTCACATTCCCAGGGGACCCAAGCCCAGAGTGTGAGCCCTATTAGCCACTCCGATGCAGGGACTGGGGCTCATCTCACCAGGACAGGGGGGCAGGTCGCAGACCTGGGACTCAGTAGCAGTGCAGGCGTAGCCACAGGTCCGAGTTCTCTGCTGGCGGCCACTGCTGCAGCTCCCACTGCAGGGAGACCAGGAACTCCAAACCTCCTGAAGCTCATAGTCTGGGTCAAGGTGGGGGCCGGGATGAGTGCATGCAGGACCCAGGGCACACTGGGCCAAATTAGCAAAAAGTACCCCTTTATCCCGTGCCAGTATATGGAGCATAACTAGATTCCACCCCCTCAGCTAGATGTCCTGGTGCAGTGAGCAACCAGTGCAAAGCATCGGGAGGCCCTATGGAGGCCATACAAATCTAGCTGCTCACTGCGTTAGCACAGGGATGAATAAGGAAAGATACCCGGGGCTGAGCCACCTCACCCACTATCACTGTGAGCTGAGACAAGCCCCCTTACATTTGTGAAAGAGTTTTGATGTCCATCAAGACCAAAGAAGAGTTAGGGGTAAAAAGAAAAACATGCCATCTTTTAGCAAAAAAAAAAAAAAAAAAAAAAGAGGGGTGTAGCTCAGTCAACAGAGTTTGCTTAGCAGCAGATGTATGGTGGTTGTGGTGGTTTGAATGACAGTGTCCCCCCATAGGCTTTAAGTATTCAGACATTTTTTTTTTTTTTGGTCTTTTTGAGACAGGGTCTCCCTGTAGCCCCAGCTGTCCTGGAACTCACTCTGTAGATCAGGCTGGCCTTGAACTCACAAAGATCCGCTGCCTCTGCCTCCCAAGTGCTAGGATTAAAGGTGTGGACCACCACGCCCGGCTTCAGACATTTTGTCTCCAGTTGGTGGCACTGTTCTTGGAGGTCTTAGAAGGTGTGGCCGTGCTGGAGGAAGTACATCATTGGGGGCAGGCTTAGTGAGTTTAACAAGCCTTGCAGTCTCCAGTCTCTCTCTCTGCTTCCTGTGCTCATTGCCAGATGTGAACCTTGGCATTCTGCTCCAGCCCAGGCCACCATGCCTCCTGCCACAATGGACTCTGATTCCCTGGAACCGTCAATTGTAAGCTAAAATAAACTCTTCCTTTGATAAGTTCCCTTGCTCATGGTGGTTTATCACAGCAACAGGAAAGTGACTAATATAGTGGTGAATACCCATAATCCTAGCACTGGGGATGGAGGGAGAAGGATCAGAAATTCAAGGTTATCTTTGGCTACATAGTGAGTTTTGAGGCCAGCTTGGGCTACAGGAGACTCTGTCTCTAATAATAATGATAATAATAATATCAAAGGTGGAGATATTTTCCTGGTTCTGGGTTTACTGAAGATTGCCCTGATTCCTCCTATCTGAGGGAGCTCTGATCACTGGGCCTGGGCCTCTGATATAGGGCTCAGTGGGGAACCACACAGATCTGGCACACCAGTTTGCTCCTGGCTTCCCAGGCAGCCAGAGCAGGCCAGCTGACGCCAAGAATTTAGGAACAATGAATGGAAGAAAAGCTGACAGTCCTGGGTCTGTTTACATTAGTTTAGGAAACTGGACAGACGTGACTTAGTCTTAATCCTTGGCACCTTGGTCAGATCCCAGGGCTCTGGGGAGAGTAAGTGTAACTGCACCTAAGGTAAGCCAGAAGCACAGAGACAGTCCTCCACAATCGGAAATGGGATCCACTGTGTTAAGACTTCCAGTATTTTTCAGTTTTTTTATTTTTTTTATGTGTATGAGTGTACTGTCTGCATGTAGGTTGGTGCACCCGTGTCGTACAATGCTGTGGAGGTC
Source organism: Rhizomys pruinosus (assembly GCA_009823505.1). NCBI lineage: Eukaryota > Metazoa > Chordata > Mammalia > Rodentia > Spalacidae > Rhizomys > Rhizomys pruinosus. The sequence goes on from VZQC01012962.1 coordinate 88,338, forward strand.
AGAAGAGGGTGTTGGATTCCCCTGGAAATGGAGTTAAAGGTGGATCTCTGTCAGTTCCAGGCCAGCTGAGGACACAGGGAGACCCTGTCTCAAAAAAAAAAAAGAGAAAAAGAAGTGCTGGGAATCGAACCTGGGTCCTCTGCAAGAACAGTTAGTGCTCTTAACCACTGAGCTATCTCTTCAGCTCCCCCCCATTTTTTTTTTTTTTTTAGAAACCAACAAATACAGGCCAGGCATGGTGGTGCACTCCTTTAATCCTAGCACTGGGAGGCAGGGGTAGGTGGAGCTCTGTGAGTTCAAGGCCAGCCTGGTCTACATAGTAAGCTCCAGGCCAACTACCCTATCTCAAGAAGAAGAAGGAGGAGGAAGAGGAAGAGGAGGAGGAGGAAAAGGAGGAGGAGGAGGAGGAGGAGGAGGAGGAGGAGGAAGAGGAGGAGGAGGAAGAGGAGGAGGAGGAGGAAGAGGAAGAGGAGGAAGAGGGGGAGGAGGAGAAGAAACCAACAAATACAAAGTATTTATACTGTTAAAAATCATTTGCTTGGGGCTGGAGAGATAGCTCAGTGGTTAAGAGCACCGACTGCTCTTGCAGAGGACCCAGGTTCAATTCCCAGCACCCGCATGGCAGCTAATAACTGTCTTTAACTCTAGTTCCAGGGGAATCTGACGCCCTCTTCTGACCTCCGCGGCATTGTGTGACACAGGTGCACCAACCTACAAGCAGACAGTACATTCATACACATACAAATAATAAATAATTTTTTTTTTTGGTCTTTTCAAGACAGGGTCTCCCTGTAGCTCCAGCTGTCCTGGAACTCACTCTGTAGACCAGACTGGCCTTGAACTCACAAAGATCCACCTGCCTCTGCCTCCCAAGTGCTAGGATTAAAGGCGTGCGCCACCACACCTGGCCACATATAATAAATAAATTAATTAATTACTTTTTTAAAAGTCCAAAAAAAGCTTATTTAAAAAAAAAATCATTTGTTTACAAAAAAAAAAAAGTCCAGGTGTGGTGGCACATACCTTTAATCCCAGCACTCAGGAGGCAAAGCCAGGTGGATCTCTGTAAGTTCAAGGCCAGCCTGGTCTACATAGCGAGTTCCGGGACAGATGAAACTAAAGGAAGACCCTGTCTCAAAAAGACCAAAAAAAGAAAAAAGTAATTTGCTTAGAAGATCTCAGAATAAGAAATGTATGAAATGCACAAAACTTCAATAAAAATGGAGATCTCAGGACTATTGTCAAATATTGCTGGGAAGAAACCCAACTTTGTATTTAATTATTTTTTCTTTTTTTTCTTTTTGTATGTGTATGAGTATACTGTCTGCATGTAGGTTTGTGCACCCATGTCGTGCAATGCCTCAGAGGTCAGAAGAGGGTCTCGGATTCCCCTGGAACTGGAGTTCTCCTGGAATTGGAGTTACAGACAGTTCTTAGCCGCCATGTGGGTGCTGGGGATCAAACCCGGGTCCTCTGCAAGAGCAGTCGGTGCTCTTAACTGCTAGGTCATCTCTCCAGCCCCAAGAAACCCAACTTTGTAAGCTGCTGGCAGTATCACTTTGAGCTGCTAATCGTGATACACAGGACTAGGCTCCTGGCCTGCCCAGGTTTTCCTGCCTCAGGTTTTCCTACCTGGGAGCACCCCATCCCTCTGACAACTTGTTTCCACTCAGGACCTAGCCAGGCAGCGGTTAGGGGTGGCAAGCCAGGACACTCACCATAACCGTCTGGATCCTCAGAGTCCCAGTTCTGGGGGCCCAGCCAGCCCTGGGCCCCACCATCTGCGGCCCCACCGGACCAAGGCTCTTCCTCCTCATCCTCGCCATCGCCACCCGGCTTCTCAGCTTCGCCGTACTCAGCAGCATAGTCTTCTGCAGCTGCCTCCTCCTCTTCCCCTGTTGTGACCTTGAGGCTGGTACCCCCTTCCTCACCCTCCTGATAGCCCCAGAACAGGGGCCAGAAGAGCTCCTTGGTGGACAGCCAGCTAGGGGTCCCCAGGGGCCAAAGATTGCTGGGCTCAGTAAGCAGGTCCATCTCCACCTCAGCCTGGGGGTCTTGAACCACCTCGATGGTTACCTGTAGAGGAGGATATCCCAGGGAAGGTGAGTCAGAGCAGAGCTCTGGAGGGGTGGAGATAGGCTAGAGCTAGAGGCTAAGACCCAGCCACCCACCTACCCTGATGTCTTCCCTCCCTGGCCTGGGCCTCTCAGGGAACAGAGGGCACATGGTAGGACTTTCTACATGTCCTTTACATGCATGTAGCCATGCTGGGGCAAAGCCAGTAGGTGTCAGAGTTGAGACACACTAGTTTAGAAGCTGTTTTGAATTCTGCTTCCACCACAGAAGGGCTGCCTGGTCTCAGGGACCAGGAATAGCCCAGAGCAGGCCAGGGCTAGGGCTAGGAGTGTCTAACATCAGATCCTCAGGCTGTGCCCAGAAGCACTCCAACCATACTAAACATGTAAGATGAAACCACCACTGTGAACCTTAAAAACATTATTTTTGAGTCAGGCATGGTGCCGCACACCTTTAATCCCAGCATTCAGGAGGCAGAGGCAGGTGGATCTCTGGGAGTTCAAGGCCAGCCTGGTTTACATAGTGAGTTCCAGGCCAGCTGGGGCTACAGGGAAATGTCTCAAAAAGACCAACCGCGCCCCCCCCAAAAAAAAACCCAAAAAAGCAAAAAAACATTATTCTTGGACATGTCAAATGATGGGAGGTCTCCATACAAAAGTTGAGGGTGAAACAGTGAAATATAAAAAAGAAAGTTACTATCACCTGCAGTCCATCACTGACAGAGATGCTTTCAAGTTTTTGTAGGTGTATGTATGTATGTATGTATCTATCTATCTATCTCTATCTCTATCTATCTATCTATCTATCTATCTATCTATCATCTATTTAGAAGAAGCTTTAAAATAATTGCAGACTGTTATGCTTTCTCAATCTTTCTGGTGAGTGTTCTGCTACACAAACAGGCAGAACCATTCATTATCTGGAGATTCAGCCAGTCAATGGAAGACGCCTCTGGATGTCTGTCTTTCTTTCTTGGAGGATTTCCCCATGCCCCACCCATCCCATTCTGAATTGTTTTTCCTGCTTGCAGTAAGGAGTCAGGGACTGGTGGGGGGGGGGTGACCTCAGAGGGCATTCGAGCAGCCCTCCACCACATTCCATGACCCCCAGCAGTGAGGGTCCAGTTACTCAATCATTAGAATCCTTTGATCCCTGCTACATCCGGGGACAATGATCTAGCACCAAGAGATTCTCTGACAGGGGGAGGAGCAGGCTCTCTACCCCAGGCATACAGGGAACTGTCTTTACACGGCCAGCTGAGGAAGAAGGATGGTCCTAGCGCCTCTCTAGAGATCCCCTGGGCCAATAACCCCTCTGTAGTCTCACCTGGATATTGGGGTTAGGGGCACTCAAATCAGTGTTGGCCAATCCTGGCAGCTTCTGCAGCTCCAGCAGCAAGGGAGTGTGCTCCAGGGTCCCAGGAGGGGTGGCTGTACCTGGAGTCAGAGCTGCTGACTTAGGGAGGGTCTGGCACCTGGGTTGACATGGTTCTGCCTGTGAGTGGACTTCAGGGAACTCTGCTGTTGCTTCCTTCTCCCCAGAAGAGCTGGGATCCGGAGCAGGTGAGGCCTACGGAGACAGGGAAGTCTGAAGTCATGGTGTATCCTGTGTGGACTAAAAGGGGCTGGGTAGGGGAAGCAGGATCCCTGGAGGCTGGCTGCCCCACACGCTCACCTGTGACTTAGATCATCGGGAGTGTGTGTGTGTGTGTGTGTGTGTGTGTGCATATGTAACTTTTTCTTTTTTTGGTCTGAGACAGGGTCTCCCTTTAGTACCAGCTGGCCTGGAGTTCACTATGTAGACCAGGCTGGCCTTGAACTCAGAGATCTGCTTGCCTCTGCCTCCTAAGTGCTGGGGTTAAAGGTGTCCAGCACCACGCCTGGTGAATGTGTAACATTTAATGGCCCTTCCACTACACTGCACATGTAGAAGTCAGAGGACAACTTCCAGGAGGTGGTTCTCTCCTTCTACCATGTGAGTTCTGGGGATCAAACCCAGGCCCATCACACTTGACAGAAGCACCATTACCTGCCACAAAGTATTTGACAATAGAGGCTCTGCAACCTAACCTTCTCATCTTGTGAAGAAATTAAGACTGAGAAAGAGTAAAGCTGCTCAAGACACTAGCTCCAAGTGCTATTTGCAGCCCCCACCCCAGATCCTCACCCCTACCCACTCTACAGGCCCCCACGTTAGAGCAGGGAGATCCCTGGAAAGGGCCTGGTCTTACTGGAGACAGGCAGCAGGCCTAGTCCATTCCCCTGCACTCAGGGGCAAACCCCTAACAGTCTCCTCTTCTCTCCCCTCCCCTCCTCTCCCCTCCCCTCCCCTCCTCTCCTGGGCTACTCAGGTGGTTGTCTGTTGGCAAGTTTGTCCCTTCCATTAGCTACTGCCATGGCATCCAAACCAGGACTATCCTGTCAGCTGAGACGGTGTGGGAAGGAGGCCCTGGCTGTCTCCAGCTCCTGCTCAGCATTCACCTCACATGGTGGGAACCTGTGTGGTCTGTGTCCACTACCAACTTCTATTTGCTAGGTATCCATGGCAGGGCAGGAGGAGCTCCTTCCAAAATATGCTTGTGAGTTCCATCAGGCTCCAGCCTCACTCCCTCCCGCCTCATTCCCGGCATAATTAATTAATAATTAATTAATTATATAATTTAATTTTATTGTGTATGAATGTACTGGTCTGCATGTAGGTTTGTGCATCCCGTGTCGTGCAATGCCTCTCGGAGTCAGGAAGAAGGGTGTCGGATTCCCTGGAAACTGGGAGTTTCTCCTGGAATTGGAGTTACAAGGTTACACCGCCATGTGGGTGTGGGGATGCGAACTCCCGGTCCTCTGCAAGAGCAGTCAGTGCTCTTAACCACTAGGCCATCTCTCCAGCCCCGCCAGCTCCATTTTCTACCAAGACCTTCAATGAGGTAAAACACTCTGCCAGACAAGAATAAGAATTCCTACATGGAAGGTTTGAACCTTACTTACCAGACAAGTCCATAGCATTTATTGTATACCAGGCATGATTCTCTCTGTGTGTATGGGGGGGGTGTCTGCATGTGCACCTGTGTATATGCTTGAAGAGGCCAGAGGACAAGTTATTTTTATGTATATGAGTGTATTGCCCGCATGTTCGTAAGTGCCCTCATGTCTTGCACTATCCTCAGAGGTCAGAAGAGGACGTCAGATCCCCTGGAACTGGAGTTATGGACAGTTGTTAGCCTCCATGTGGGTACTGGGATCTGAACCTGGGCCCTCTGCAAGAACAGTCAGTGCTGCTCTTAACCACTGAGTCATCTCTCCGGCCTTTTATTTTTTCTGGTCTTTTTTTGAGACAGGGTCTCCCTATAGCCCCAGCTGTTCAGGAACTTACTCTGTAGACCAGGCTGACCTTGAACTCATAGAGAGCTGCCTGCCTCTGCCTCCCAAGTGCTAGGATTAAAGGTGTGCACCACCACGCCTGGCCCCTCATGCTTTTTAGGAAGTATTTTCCCAACTGAGCTATCATCTTGGCCCGCCAAGCACTATTCTAAACAGTTTTAAAAAATACAGGGAAGCAGAGGCAGGTGGAATCTCTGTGAGATCAAGGACAGCCTTGTTTCCATAGCAAGTTCCAAGCCAGCTGATGCTGCAGGGAAATCCTATTTCAAACAAACAAACAAAGGATCCATCTCTGCCACCTTTCTGGGGCCATAGATAGACAAGGCTTCTGTACTGAACACCTCAGCCTAGGCAAGCAGCCTCTCACTGAGTCAAACTGACGGGACACAGGTAGGTGACTGATGCACCTGGAGACCTGAGCGCCTGCTTACAGCCTTCCTGCAGTTCCCGGCTACACCTCCAGGCCCCACTCTGCTGCAGCCTCTGCCACAGAAAGGCCGTCCAGGGCAGCTTTGGGAGTGGTCTGGATGCCTTTGTCACAGGCAGGTGCTGCACAGGGAAGCTCTGCTTCTCATCTGGGAACATCTGGCAAAGTTGACTGGTAAGAACGGCTGTCACAACAACGGGGTTTTCTAGTGGCACCTAGTGGCCAGAGGCCAGGGATGCTGCCTTGCTGAGAAGTACCGGCTCAGAAGCAAGAAGCACTGTGTAGAAACCAACCCTGCTCCAGCCAGGTCTGAATTCTAACCTTTGTATCCTTGTCTGTAGCATGGGGGCTAGGACCACGGAGAGGCCAACTCAGGCCCTGCTATGGTGGGGTCACCCAGAATGTTCCTTCCTATCCCTCCCCACCCTTTCCTCTCCCAGGAGCCCAGGACAAGCAATGCAAGGGAAAAACTCAGGTCCTAGCTGCCCAGGCTGCCTGCCTGTCCTCCCTGGTGTGCTCTGGAAATCAGATGCGGAGGAACTGCTGGGAGAGGAAAGGGACGAGGAGAAGCCTTGGAAGAGGGTCCCTCAGAAACTCCAGCCAAGAAAAGCCAATGCGGGTGGTTTCTTTGCAAGTGACTCTAGGGGACACAGCAGGGGCTGGAGGAGTGGGAATGGAACAGCTAAACAGAAGAGCACTGAACTAACACAACTAACAGAACAGAGCGGCACTGAGGTGACGGAGCAGCACCGGGGTGACGGAGCAGCACCGGGGTGACAGAGCAGCACCGGGGTGACGGAGCAGCACCGGGGTGACGGAGCAGCACTGAGGTGACGGAGCAGCACTGAGGTGACAGAGCAGCACTGAGGTGACGGAGCAGCACTGAGGTGACAGAGCAGCACTGAGGTGACGGAGCGAGGTGACGGAGCAGCACCGAGGTGACAGAGCAGCACCGAGGTGACGGAGCAGCACTGAGGTGACAGGCGGCAGGAGCTCGGTCCTAGCTGGACTTTCTAGGAGCTGGGGTAGTATCTGGGCCTCAACTATGCCCACAGGGGGAAGGAATTGTGGTGTCTCTCAACCAATTCCACCAGGCATTGGTAGAAGACTGCCGGGGATGGGTTAGGATCTCAGCCTGCCTGTCGATGGTTCTGGGCAGATTTTCTAATATAAACTCTTAGGCTCCTTGACAGGAGCACCCTACTGAAGAAAGGTGCGGAAGTTACAGGAACAGAGCACCTGAGGTCCCAGGCTGGGCGGGGCTTTACCTGCTGGCTGTCACTCACTCCAACCACAGGTTCCAACTCTCGGGTTGCTGGTTCATTTGCTCACTCGGATTTTTGAGCTCCTACAGGACACTGGGCTCTCTGAGAAGCTGGGCATCATGGGAACAAAGACAACAACTTCCTCTGGTGCATAAGGTACTTTCAGTTGGAGCCTGTGGTTTAATCCCCACACTTGCGAGGCACAGGTAGGTGATCTCTGTGAATTCTAGAACAGCCAGGGCTACATGGCTAGGCCCTGTCTCAAAAAGAAAAAAACAAAAAGTGAACAAACGAATCACCTATCGTTTCCTTTCTCACAAGACCACCTTGCCCGTGGGGCAGGTTCCCGTGGGGCTCTCTCTCATCCACATGTACAAATACATGGCTCCATTCTCCCCTTGGGAGACAGTGTCAAACCTCTCTCTCTCTCTCTCTCTCTCTCTCTCTCTCACACACACACACACACACACACACACACACACACACTCACCTGTTTCCTGGCTTGACCAGGTAGCACTGACTCAAGTGCTTCCACGCAGGAAGGATCTCCTGATTCCCCGCTCCACCCCAGCACCAATCTGCCCACTAACCTGTTTTGTCTGTTTTGTGCCCCATCTAGCTCTTCTGTGCCTTGGCATCAGGAGCTTGTTCCACACTGGAATCTGGTCCCAGGTGTAGACCAGTGCTGTCCCTCCTCCCAGCTAGCAGCTGAGGCCCGGACCCACACATGCAGAGCGTGGCTGTATGCTTCTTATTTTGGCCCGGAAGGGCTAGAGACCCATTCTTTCCAGCAATCTCCCCTTCCACCAGGCCTGGGGCCATGGGCAGAGGCCTGTGGCCGGGGTTTCTCCTCTCAGCTCCCCTCCTTAGTACAGACTGTTCTACAGCCCACCCTGGCACCCACATGGAGACCTCAAAGCTCCTCAGCATCACGAGAGCAATGCTAGCCAAGAACTGTGCTGCAGTTCAGGCCAGGCCACGGGTGTTCAACCCGTGTGCTACGCAGGGCCTGCTCAGGCTGAATGCTGCACTCTTGCCATTGTGAGATTCCAAGGCCTCGCAGCTGTGCAGCCAACCTGCCCAACACCTACATAAATGGACTCTGAATCCTCACAGCGACCCATTGGACTCTCTGAATCCTCACAGCGACCCGTTGGCAGGTACTGGTGACACTCTTGCACCAAGGATCAGAGAGAGGAAGCGAGCTGCCTGGGGTTACCCAGCTAAGGCTGGAACATGGGATCTGAGGCAGCAGGTCGGACAGGAGTCTGTCCTCTGAATTTTCATGCCTTGCTAACTCCAAGCAGAAGTTGTATCTCAGGTTTGCTCCCTGCTGTTCCATGAAAGAGAACTACAATACTAGCACAGGCCCTCTTTACCTCCCTCATCCCTTTTAATCCTCTTGAGGGGACAGGAGGACAGGGTCTCATGTAGCCCAGGTGAACCTCAAACTTGATAGTTAAAAATGACCTTGAACTTCTGATCTTCCCGCCTCCATCTCCAGAGTGCTGAAATTATAGCTACAGGCCACCGTGTCCAGTTTTTACTATGCTGTGCCAGATATGAAACCCCAGGCTTTGTGTACACTAGGCCAGCACTCTACCAACAGAGATACATCCAGAGCCGCCTTGATCCCTGTAAGAGCACGGGGAGTGGTAAGGAACCAGTGGAGAGTTGGGAGACTAAGAGCCACGGAGGGCGGCCCGCTGAGCAGGCAGGGCAGCCCGCTGGGCAGGGAGGGCGGCCTGCTGAGCAGAGAGGACGGCCCGCTGGGCAGCCAGGCTGCCACCTGCCCCGCACTCCCGTCTCTTCCTTCCCCAACCGGCTGTCCTGTGCTTCCCACTGAGAGAGAATGGTCTGGAGGGACAACGAGGTGTCCCTGCGAGGGGGGCAGCTGCTGAAGGAGGCTGCCAGGGAAGGGCTATGCTTGGCATTATATAGAGCGAGTCTAGCTCTCTCCCTGATACTTACTGGTCAGGACAGAAAGCCCCCGGGCAGAGAACACCAGTTTTCAGGCATCTCAGGGCTGCCTGCCTCAGGACTGAGACCTTTCAGGTCCTCCCCACCCTTTTCCTGCCATCTGTACCTGCTTTCAGCAACTCTGTGGACAGTGGATGTGGACTGTGATGCTGACTAAAGCACCGTGCCAGGCTCACAGCACTGCAGGCTTCTCCGAAGCCCCAGGACCCTTCCTCAGGTCTTCCCTCTCAGCCCAGCCCTCCAAAGTGCTGTGCCAAGTTCCCGACTGCCTTGAAAACTCCCGGAACCTTTGCGGCAGGGCTCCCTCAAGGGTTGGCAGCCCAGAGGAGCCGTTTTCATTTCTTTCTTGTCTTACTCTAATCCCACCATCCCTCCTCCTCTACTAACTTACCCCCGCCGTGCTCACCTAGCTGCTGAGTGCCAGGGTGAAGTGCCCAGTTAGCAAAGTTGACTTTGGATCCTGGCTCCCCGTGTACTAAGCGTGAGTTAGTTACTAAACCCACCATCCGTTTCTGCATCCCTCACACAAGAAAATAACCAGACACACAAGAGACCAGGGTCAGTGAGGTTTGGGAGGCTGGTGTATCCCTGCAGGACCAGAGCAGAGCTGAGTCATGGTACTGTGTCTGTCTGGCCCTGCCTCTAGGAATGATAGCATTTACCCTGAGTCCAGGGCTTCCACTCCCAGTGCTCCAGCTCACAGAGTGAATTCTTTTTTATTTTTTATCTTTATTTTATGTGTATGAGAGTACTGCCTGCATGGATGTAGGTGGACCTGTATGGGGCAATGCCTGCAGAGGTCAAAAGATGGCATCAGTTCCCCTGGAACTGGAATTATGGACAGTTGTTAGCCACCATGGGTGCTGGGAACCAAACCTGGGTCCTCTGCAAGATCAGCCAGTGTTCTTAACTGCTGAGCCATCTCTCTAGCCTCACAGAGTGAATGAAGGCCTAGTGGAGTAAAAAATGATGCAGTTGGTTCACGAGGCTCCTAATTCTTTTCATCGCTGGGATTATAGGTATGTGCAGCCACAGCCAGTTCAGAAGCCTCTAGAATTTTCCACAGTGGGGTTTCTCAACAATGGCCTGCAAAGTCAGGTATAGGGGCATACACTTGCAATCCCAGTTGTCAGGAGGCTGGGGTAGGACTGTCACGAGTTCCAAGGGCAGCCTGGCCAACCTAGAATACACAGTGAGACCCTGTCTCAAAAAAGCACCTCCCAGGCTGGAGAGATGACTCAGTGATTAAGAGCAGGTACTGCTCTTCCAGGGGACCTAAGCTCAATTCCACGTACCCCCATCAGTCTGCTCACAACTTCTTGTAACCTCGGCTTCTGGGAATCTGATGCCACTGGCCTCTGTGGGCACCTACACTCACCTGCACATACACAGACACATGCATGTCATAAAATAAATTGGCTGGGTATGGTGGTACACACCTTTAATCCCAGGACTCAGGAGGCAGAGGCAGGTGCATCTCTGCTAGTTCAAGGTCAGCCTGGTCTACATAGCAAGTTCCAGGCCAGCTGTACTACAGGGAGAACCTGTCTCAAAAAGATAAACAAACAAACAAATTTTTTTTGAGACAAGGTCTCCCTATAGCCCCAGCTGGCCTTGAACTCGCTCTGTAGACCAGGCTGGCCTTGAACTCACAGAGATCCACCTGCTTCTGGCTCCCAAGTGCTAGGATTAAAGGTGGTTCTTAGCCGCCATGTGGGTGCTGGGGATCGAACCCTGGTCCTCTGCAAGAGCAGTTGGTGCTCTTAACCATTGAGCGATCTCTCCAGCCCCATAAATAAATTTTTAAAAAACCAAGCCAAACTAAAACATAATAAAATAATGCAGGGGGATGTGTTTCTCTCAAGAAATAATTTGGCAACATCTAGCACTAGCAAGATCTGGTGAACATGAGCCTGGGAATGCCACGTAGAAATGTACTACCCATCCCCAGCATGGCTCTTCATGGCCTGTCTGACTCCCATTTAGGCTTAGCTTTTCTACGATTTGATTTTTTGCTGTTGTTATTGTAGACAACATCTTCCAAAGTAGCCTAGGCTGATCTGGAACTTTTGGTACTCCTGTTTCAGCCTCCAAAGCACTGGGATTATATCTTCTGCTTTTATATGGGTGGATCCTCCGAGGGTTAGGTCTTGAAACTGGTCAGTTATTTCTGGTTCTGTCTGCAGTCTCTCTCCATGATGCCCTAACACCTTGAAATCACACACTAGGGAAGCATGCTTCAACACTGGGGGTGGCCTTAGAGATGACTCAGTCTCTCTTTGATTTTTTTTTTAACTATTTATTTTTGCTGTTTTTGAAGCAGAGTCTCATTATGTAACCCTGAGAACTTACTATGCAAGCCAGGTTAGCCTTGAATCTGGGGCAATCCTCCTGCCTCTGTCTCCGAGTGCTGAGAATACAGGTAGTCATGCCTGGCTAATCTCTTTTAAGTGTAAGGAAAGTAACTAAGGTGAGTCACATGCTTAATGACCCCTTGGGATCAGACCCCCAGGCCCTGGGCTCCAAGTCTGTTTCTCCTTCAGGACATGAATTTTTCTCTTTCTTTCTTTTCTTTTCTTTCTCTCTCTTTCTTTCTTTCTTTCTTTTTTTTTTTTTTTTTTTTTTTTTTTGAGACAGGGTCTCCTTGTAGCCCCAGCTGTCTTGGAACTCCCTATGGAGACAAGCCTGGCCTTGAAATCACAGAGATCCGCCTGTCTCTGCCTTCCAAGTACTGGGATTAAAGGCATGCGCCACCACACCCAGCTAAACTTTATTATTTTATGAGTTTACCTGTGTTGTACAATGCCCTCAGAGGCCAGAAGAGGGTGTCAGATTCCCTGAAACTGGAGCTATAGATGGTTGTTAGCCACCATGAGGGTGCTGGGATTTGAACCCAGGTCTTCTGCAAGAACAGCCAGCGCTCCCAACTGCAGAGCCATCTCTCCAGCCCTTTTATTTTTATGAAACAAGGTTTCGTGTAGCTAATCTGGTGTCTAATTTGAGATGTAGCTCAGGATGACCCTGTGCTCCCGATCCTCAAGCCAAACCCTCCCCAGTGCGACCAGGTCAATTCAATCTTATCACTATCGTTATCTTCAGGTTAAGTAGTAGAGCTAGCTAGAAGCCACTGTTTTGTTTGGTTGGTTTTTTGGTTTGGTTGTTTGGTTGTTTTCCTCTTAGACAAGATGTGGCTATATAGTGCAGACTGGCCAGGGACCTTCTGTAGCCATACTGACCTCAAACTTGTGATCCTTCTCCCTCAGTCCTGTATGCTAGAATTACAGATTTCACCAACACATCAGGCTCTGAGGCCCCTGAATTTTCCCATAGTACTGTTTCTCAACAACAGCCAAGTGGAATGTGTGTCCTTCAGGAAACACTTGGCAAAATTTGGGTCTAAGGCAGTGGCAGGAACTCTGGTAGGCATCCTACAGAGCACCTGACAGCAGCCCACAGGACAACGAATTACAAAACCCAGAGCGACAGGAGTTCCAAGTCCAGCCGGAGATTGCAGGATGCATTCCTATCAGGCGGAAAGCTGGGAACTTGGGGAGAAAAAAAAGTCTTAGAGCTGACAATGGTTTGTGATAGATAGTTAAGGGCCAAAACACAAAAATTTAAGGGTGCTTCCCAGCGGAAGGCTCCAGCAGCCTGGGTTGTAACTCCGGCTCCCTTCAAGTCCCCGGTCCTCATCTTGTGAATGACGACCCTTTTCCAGAAAAGCTCGGGGCATAGATGGACCCAGGACCTGTGATCACCTGCCAGCAGGGTGGCTTCTGCATAAAAACAAGCCTCCACGCAGACAAGAACGGATGCCTACTGAAACCGGGAGGGAAGACAACAGGCTGGACAGCAAAGCCTCAGTGGCTGAAGCAGAACTAGACAAAACACGGTTTTTAACACAGCCAACACTCTCTTCCACCTCATTCCTCCGTCCTATGGCCCTGGAGACAACCCACGTAGCTGGTGGAAATGACTTGGGGATCGCACCTCAGCCAGGTGTAGGACCCCATCTCCTACCTCAGCGCGTCTCAATTCCCACTGGAAGGGACTCGAAAACTTGGCCGATTAGAATTAAGGGGCTTCTCCAGGGGATCGCCGGGCTCACCCCCTCAGAGCCAAGCACAGCGCCTCGCTCGCCTGGCCACCGCGCACCGCTCCTCTCCAGCAAGCGCGCACCAGAACAGCACTGCTGCAGGTGAGCGAGGGGCGCGACTGACCCAGGAAGCCGGGCCACTGCAGAGTGGGCACCGAAGTCAACTTTCTCCCTTCCAGCCTGGATGTGCTCACTGCACCTAGCCATCGCCCGGTGCCCGGGGGCATCCGGCCCACTCGGGCCCTGAGTCTCGGCCCGGAGCCCTCGCCGCTCACCTCTGCCAGCCTCGCGTGGCTCCGCGGCTTCCTCAGGGGGAGACCTCGGCCGGCGGCCAGCAGCGCGGCCAGCAGCATCAGGGCGCGCGGGAGCCGCGCTCCACCCGGCTGTGGCCGCATCCTCTCGCTCCGAGGCAGCTCTGCCCGCGCGGCCGCCTGGCTCGGGAGCGCGCTCGCGCCCCGCCTGGTCTGCTCCCGGGAGGGCTGCGGCGCGGGCCTGGCCGGGGACTTGGAGAGGGGCGGCGGGGGCGCGCGGCGGGGGCGCGCAGCCGGCAGGCCGGGTCCCCGCGCGGGTTCAGTGCCCGCGGGGTCGCCCTCCCTCCCCTAGGGCCTCTCGGCTCTAGCGGACTGGTCCCGGCTCGGCGGGCGGCTCCCTTTGATCTGGCCGCCTCCCCGCCCTCAGTCCCTGCCGCCGTCGCCTTTGTGGCCTCAAGCGAATTCCTGTTGGTTGAGGGGGAGTTGCAGCCCGGCGCTGTGCGGCCCCGCGAGGCCACTCCTGCGTGGCGAGGAGGCTGTGGCGCCACCGACGCGCTCCCCGACGGCGCTGCGACCGCCACCCGGACGGACCGGACTCCCGGGCTGTGGCTGAGGAGTGGACCACAGGCAGGAGTCTTCGGAAATGTGGGCACATGTGTGCATGCAACCAAGTAGGTAGGTTCCTTTGGGAAGAAAATCTGGAAGTGACTCCCTGGAGGCTTTGCAAGTTCACAGCGCTGCAGACTTGGCCACACTGCCATCCCTGGACTCAATTCCCTTGCAGTTTTTAGAACTTTCAGAACCAGGAGACTAAGACACAAGCAACATGCCACAGTCCTAGGGCAGCCAGGGCATGAACTTCACCAGAGGGGTCAGAGGGCCTGCCCTGCAGCTGGTGTTACTGCACAGAAGGACAGACAAGTCGCCGGAAGGGCCAGCCTCTGAGTGGTGCAAAGAGCAGGCCAGGCGTGGGCAATGGGAGAGTGAGCATGGTGGCAGGTGGGAGGCAGGGAGGAGAGCACGCCTCTGGTGGAAGCAGGAGGGAGCCAGGGGTTATAGGGCAGCGTGCGTGTGGATCCCTAGAGGCAGTAGAGAGGGTGCCCAAGAAATCCAGGTGCATCTCAAACTGTTCAGGTCTGTTTCAAACTCCGGGAGCTGTGTAAGTTTTTGACGTTACTCCTGTTCTCAAGAGCACATTGACAGATGCCTCGCTGGTAAAAAGGGTTGAATACTGGCAGTTTTGCACGTAATAAGATGCCTGCCTGGTCCATGCGAGCCAACAAAATCCTAGCTTTGAGCACCTGCTAAACCATACCACATACTAGTAGACTAAGGCTCCTCCTCTTTTCTGGTCTTTTTGAGACAGGGTCTCCATGTAGCCACAGCTAGCCTGGAACTCCATATGTAGACCATGGTGGCTTTTAACTCACAGAGATTTGCCTGCCTCTGCCTCCCAGGTGCTGGGATTAAAGGTGTGTGCCACCAGGCCCAGCTCTTTTTGAAAAATTTTAATTAGTAAAACTTCTTTCATATCTATCCTAATGTTTTGTCTTTTTGCCATATTCTGACCCCTTCTGCCAGATTAGGCTCAGGCTTTAAAGATAAAATTAATGAGTTCGTTCATTCATTCATTCATTCATTCATTCATTCATTCACGTCTTCATGTCAATCATTGCCACTCCACTTCAAGTCCTTCCTCCTGACCTGGGCCACCTTCCTAACCTAAGGAGTTCTGCTGTATCCACCTTATTCTCACATTCCCTCACCCCTCCTGCCATGAAACTTTTCTGATTTTGATCAACCTCATTAACAGTTTACAAATAATATATTGTGTTTAACAAATGTATATGTCCACGTGGGCCAATGAGATGTCTCAGCTTAGTAAAGGTGCTTGCTGATAGCCATCTGTGGTCCATCCCCAGAACCCATACAACGGTAGAGAACCAGCTCCCATAATTTGTCTTCTGACCTCCACCTGTTCCCTGTAAATGTAAAAAAAACACCAGGCCAGGTGTGGTGGTGCATGCCTTTAATCCCAGCACTTGGGAGGCAGAGGCGGGAGGATCTCTATGAGTTCAAGGCCAGCCTGGTCTACATAGGGAGCTCCAGGCCAGCTGGGACTAAAAGGGAGATCCTGTCTCAAAAAGACCAAAGAAGGGCTGGAGAGATGGCCCAGCAGTTAAGAGCGTCAACTGCTCTTGCAGAGGACCCGGGTTTGATCCCCAGCACCCACATGGCGTCTGAGAACTGTCTTTAACTCCAGTTCGAGGGGAATCCGACGCCCTCTTCTGACCTCCGAGGCATTACACAACACGGGTGAACCGACCTACATGCAGACAGTACATTCATACACATACAAAAATAAAATTAAAAGTTTTTAAATATATTAAAAGACCAAACAACTAAAACTCTATTATTTATAGATGGGGTCTCCCTGTAGCCTCAGTTGATTTGGAACTCAATAGGTAGACCAGGTTGGGCTTGATCTCACAGAAATCCACTTACCTCCGCCAAGTGCTGGGATTAAAGGTGTGTACCATCATGCCCAGCCATAAAAAAATTTAAATCTACGCATTCATGCTAGCCAAGACAAAAGTGACTGATGTCTTTTTGAGTACTCTATGGAGAAGAGAACTGTGTCTAAGTGGGAAACCCCATCTTGTTCATTGCCAAAGCATGCTGGCCATCATTCCATATGATCTGATGTTGGTCTTTTTAAAAAAATTTTTATTATTTATGTTTATGAATGTACTGTCTGCATGTAGGTTTGTGCACCTGTGTCATCCAATGCGCAGGAGGTCAGAAGAGGGCATCGGTTTCCCCTGGAACTGGAATTAAAGATGGTTCTTAGCCACCATGTGGGTGCCGGGTCCTCTGCAAGAGCAGTCGGTGCTCTTAACCACTGAGCCATCTCTCCAGCCCCTTTCACTGTCTTTTGAGTTATATAGTTCTGGATATTGCAGGTAACAAACACCTCACTCCTACCTGCAAAGCTAGCATACAGCATAGCTGGCCTGGCTTCTCTAACCTTGGTGTTTTTTTTTTTTTCTCTCTTTCTCCAACACGTGATCCTCCCATCTTTATCTGCCTCCTGAGATCTTCCTTTATTGAAACCTTCCAGCTCTTCCACTTCCTTAGACAAGTTTGTTCCGCCTCCTGTCTAAACCAGACATTGGGTCCAATCTTATTTTTTTTATATTTTGGTCTTTTTGAGACAGTGTCCCCCTGTAGCCCAGCTGTCCTGGAACTCACTCTGTAGACCAGGCTGGCCTTGAACTCACAAAGATCCACCTGCCTCTGCCTCTGCCTCCCAAGTGCTAGGATTAAAGGCGTGCGCCACCACGCTCAGCAGGTCCAATTTTTATCACTCAGCATCTGTGCTCTAACCCTGAGCAGTTCGTAAAACATCTCAAGTAGGTTCTTTTTTTTTTGTCTCTCTGAGACAGGGTCTCCCTGTAACCTCAGCTGTCCTGAAACTCACTACTGTAGACCAGGCTGGCCTTGAACTCAGAGATCTGCCTGCCTCTGCCTTGCAAGTCTTAGGACTAAAGGCGCCACCACACCGGGCCCCCTTTAATTCTTAATATCCACTCTCAAAACTAATACCACCTCCAGCCCCCTCTGTATAGACTCACAGTTGTCCAATATAAAATGAAAACAAGTCAGAGGCAGAAGGGTAAGGAAGAGTGACGTTTAAGAGGTTACCAAAATTAAAAAATTTTATTTACACTTCTCTTTCCCAAATGATAAGAACATCACAACAATGGAAGGGATTAGCAGTGCACTGTTATCTTGCAGATTCCAGTTTACAGTAACTTGGTCAGTGGAAAAACATGGACCAGCAGGACCACGCTAATGCTCAGCTCACCCATAAATACTGCCCTCTCTCCCCCTTCCCTTTCATACAAGGAGGGGTCATCAAGACTGTAGGCACACAGGCTGAACCAATAGGAGGATTTCCAACATCCTGTGATGAACCAATAAAGAGGCTTTCAATAATTCAACCACTGGCTAAACAATCACAAGGTAACAATGCTAAGGGGGAAGATAAACCACAACTCCACCCTTTTTGGAGGTACATTCCAAACCATTCTGTTGAAGGCCTATTGCAAACAACCAGATTTTGCATAAGAAACCTTGGAATTGTGCAGGACTTTGAACTGGTGCAAGTCTTCTTGCACATGGAAAGATCAAACACTTTGAAAGCACATCAGGTATTGCTTTTGTGTGTAGCTTCATTCAGTCTCCCCACAACCGCTCCAGTAGGATGGAGCTTCAGGTATTGCTTCATTAAGAACACAGTAACTGCAGGGTAAGAGCCAGTGCATCCTTTAGGGTCAGTTTATTATAATTCATCATACCAGAAAGAAAACAGTTTAAGGCCATTATCAGGAGTCCTATACAGTAAACACAATCTTGTCTGCAGCTCTCCTCACCTAGCTGCTCCTTAGGGTGAAACTGTGAATACAAAAGCTCCAGACTCATCAAAGATTAGAACAATCCTTTTCATGAAGGGCTAATGCAGACTCTGTGTTTCCTCCCCAGAAAAACTTCAATCTACAGCAAAAAGCTGCTTGGAAAACAAGTCATTGGAAACTCTAAAAGGAACAACAGGATTCTGAGCATTTTGTATACAGAGGGGAAGGGATCACTGGTGGATCCTAGCATTTCTCTGTGATAATGGAGGAAGCCACTCCACTAGTTGAACACATGGCAATTAGCTAGAAGCCCAAGCACACATTTCATGTGGGTAAGGTGGAGGAGAGGAAGGGACATGCTTTTTTCTCCACATGGAAGGTATTTTGATTAACCGGCTTAATGGATTAAGATGCCTCCTGGGCACCGAGCTTCTGTATTTAGCAGGTAGCAGTGTTACCTATAGGTTCTGGGACTAGGAAGAAAAACAACAATAACAACAAAAAACTGCCCCCTACCCCACCCCAACCTATAGATTCTTAGCTAAGCAGCCTAGAATAAGAATCCTTGCCTTTTATAATCACTTCCCTTTAGAGCCTCTGGCTATAATGATTTTATCTGTAACAGACAGACAGCACTTTTTGATCATCATGAATATAGGTAGAAAGGAAAACCACCACTTTCCCTTTTTCTAACTCCATGTTTGAAGTAAACAGACATGAAAACCCACATAGCTTACTTTAGGAGAGAAAAGGCACCTGATAATCATGTCATAGCAATCCAAGCCCCTATTATTTATTTAATTTTAGGTGAGAAAGGGTCTCATTCTATAGCCCAGGCTAACCTAGAATTCTAGAAGATTCTCGTGCCTCAGCATCCTGTGTTGTTGGGACTGCAGGTGTGCACCACCACAGCTGGCACATCAACCATTTACATAGAACAGTTGTAGTTATCCTTATCTAGGGGATTTTGTCAAAATGCTACAAATGATTACACAGATTCTCATTCTTCACTGATCTGGAAAAACAGGGAGGTACTAGCAGAGAGCATCATCTTCCTTTGTCCAAGAAGTCAGAAAATTTAAGTCATCCTCTTGGGTTCTACTAATAGATAGGAAGCAAAGTATATTATATGCCAGGTAATATAGCTGCATCATGCCAGTCATAAGAAACTCTGGTATCGGGGCTGGAGAGATGGCCTAGCGGTTAAGAGCACCTACTGCTCTTGCAGAGGACCTGGGTTCTAGTCCCAGCACCCACATGGCGGCTAAGAACTGTCTTAACTCTAGTTCCAGGGGAATCCGACACCCTCTTCTGACCTCTACAGCATTGCACGACAAGGGTGAAAAAAAGAAACTCAGGTATGGATGCCCTTAATTAAAAGGGAAAGGAATAAATTTCCCTGCCTCTCCCTGGAACTCACAGTTGAGTGTGTGTGCAAAGAACAAGGCTGTCTGCTTCGTAGATCCCCAAACCCCAGTACCACCATATTCATTTTCTCTGGGGCTGGAATTCTTACAAAGGCAGGAGGAGATACAGAATGGTCAAGTGAAGGATTACAGGGACAAATCACCATGAGAATGCTCAATTCCTTGGCATGACGCCTTTAGTGTTTGTGAGGGATGTTCGTTTCTACGACAACTCAAGGAAGAAGCTTGTTTTGAAACCCTCCTGGATCAGAAGAGTTTAAGATAGTGAATGAAGGATTCTTAAATGAGGAGACTAGAATCTTTTCAAGGTTTTGTTTAATATAAAGCCAAAAAAGGGGGAAGTGGTGTAGAAAGTTGCTCCCAAAGTCCTTGTCCTGCTAAGTTAAAGCTTCTGAAGACAAGGAGAGACTGCCACTGCCCCTTGGGCCATGTTGTGTATGATTCCTATGTCTCCTAAGTTTATGTTTCCTAGTTTCTATTGTGATCTCTGAAACAGGTCTTAAGGCTGAATTGAGTAAGGGCAATTCGAAATGAAATGCAGTGAGAGGAACTGTACCTCTGCACACTGACTCAGACCATCAGTTTTGGATGGCTGACTTAGACTTGTTTGAACTCATCAGGCTGTATATTAAACACAATTTGTTTGGCCCAGATTTCTACTCATTCTCAAATACGAGACTTACATACACTTGATATCTATGGTATGACTGGACCAGAAATTTCTATTACAGATTCACAAACAACCAGTCACATATAATGTGTATAAACCATTTTGTTCTCTAGAAGTAGAGGTCCTAGATAGATCACAGGAATTTTGTCTCTTCAAAATAAACTTGTAACTTAATTACATTTATCCTGAATAACTTTGCACCAACAAAGTGATACATATATAAAAATTTAAATGCCCATATTGACATTTGAATTTGGAGTAACTTGTAAGCCAAAAATAAAAAAGACTAGAAGGTACATTCACAGCTTAAAGTTTGTGTCTTCCATAAGCCCTATGCCTACATCATTAACTAGTAACTGCGGTGCAAAAACGACTTGGTATTCTAATGGGATTCCACAATAGGGAAAGTGAGCAATATGTCTGAGCTTTAAAGGCTTCATTGCCCAATCTTTTTTTTTTTTTTGGTCTTTTCGAGACAGGATCCCCCTGTAGCCCCAGCTGTCCTGGAACTCACTCTGTAGGCCAGGCTGGCCTTGAACTCACAAAGATCCGCCTGCCTCTGCCTCCCAACATTGCCCAATCTTTTTAACTTAACTGATACATACTAAAAACAGTCCTTCCCTGCCTCTCTTTTATGCACCCTTTTTTTATTCTTTAAAAAAGTGATATAAAACCTTAGAATATCTCAAAGGCTTAAAGCTCTCAGACAGCAAGAGGGACCAAAAGGTACAGACCCAGGGCGTGAAAACAGAACTTCAAACAGCAATACTGCTGACATCTTCCACTCCATGCATCTACAGCTGATAGGAAACCCAGGAGGATTTATGTTTACCAATAAAAACAATTTTAAAAAATGATGTACAAAACCCACTTTCATACCCATTTCCTTTTGTTTCCAAGCCTTCCCTTATAATACTTGATCATTATTAACAAGTTCATCTGGGGTACAATAAAGCCAAAAATTCTCTTCATTTAAGCTTTGGTCAAAAGAAACAAATAAGAACTTTAAAATGGTGGCCTTCAGATGTGTTCTTTGGTCAAGCAGTATAAAGCTCTCTGAAGAAGTTCTCTTACCTGGTGCTAGTATGAAAACAAGAGTCAAAACAGAGGATATTCCAGTTTAGGAAAGAGTTAAATTGTCTTACGACAATCAAGAATCTAGCATTTATTTGGAAGAGTAATCTTTGAGTCAGCATCTAAAAGGAAAAGCTAAAGCCGTTTATGGTAAAATGGGAACATGACACGTGATTTCTGAGCAAAGAAAGGATCCACCAAAACTTTCCTTTATCAGGCCAGTTCCTAATCCAGACTCAGAACCAACCAGAAGCTGTCATAATTTTGAAATGTAGAAATATGCAGGAAAAAACTCAACCTCACATGCTCCACAAGACATTGATCCTCTCCACTGGCCCTGCCTCTTACCCAGCAGAGCTGCCTGCCACTTACATAGTAGCTTTATACACAGAACAGCTCAGAGTGACACGAGTCATCACTACCACCAAGTCTGGACCACAGTGGGAGGTAGGTACTTCTAAAATGATGAATATTTCAAGTAGGAGGTGGGATTTTTAGGGTTAGACCTTGGGAAGAACCTACAATTTGGACATATCCTCAGTCTGCAATTGTATGAGCAAGTGTTTGACAGTGAATAATTCATTTGGTTTCCAGAACAAACAAACAAACAAAAAAAGGAATAAGACTGGTCTTGGGAGGTCCTTGGCCAGGGAAAGTCACAGACTTTGAGCATTGTTTAATTTACTATTTTTTCTTAAAAGGCTAAACTTAAGACTAAAAAGAGAATACTTTGGTTAACTTAACTGGTTAAATAAGGATTACAAGGTGGGCAACCTCCAAGACCTGGACGGGAAGTAAGTGGAAGGCACTTGCTCCCTAGGGAGAGGGCCAGTGAGTCTTGAGGCTGAAGAGCCAGGGCCAGTAGTAACTATTAATGGACCCAAGCCCATAGACGGACTGGAGTTGGGGATGCCTGTGTGGTCAATCAGACAGGCAAGGGTCAGCGTGATTTCACAAGTAGAAGAGTTATAAAATAAAACATTTTTAATGGACAAAGTAATCACTTCTTTAAAAGGTGAGACTTAGCAAAGGAAGAATGTGAAGCAGTTTTTGTTGTCTGTTGTTTTACTATTTACAAAATGCCATTTGGAATGGAGATGGCCATCTTCAGTAGGAAATGTCTTTCACATGAGGTGGTCACTGAAGTGTGGTTCCTGGAACTGGCTCAGAAAGGCCACACACTGTCCTGGGTGGGAAAGTCCTCCCTCAAGGGAGCACCAGAAAGGCTCAGTCTTCTGTCTCTTCATAGGTCGTCTCATCAAAGGGCCTATCCAGAAGAGGCACCAATCGATGACGGGAATACTTCAGCTGCAACAGGTCCCCAACTTCATCTATCTCCTTCAAAGCCTAAAACACAGAGATGGCAGAGGTCAGCCAGGGCCAGCAGGCTGCAGTCATACCCAATAGTTAACTAGTTTAAAACAATAGTGACAAGGTCATCTGCTAGCAGGCACACACTGAATGCAAGTACAAAGGTAAGACAGTCTACAGTGGTGAGAAGAGCGGCTCCTGAACAAGGCTCAGACTGATCATGAAAAGGGGCTGCAGGTGGCCAGGTGTATAGGACAAAGGCTACACAACCTTTTTAGTGTGCTTGGTTGGAAAGGGAACAGGCTACCTGTTGGTATTATATCTGTGATTCTATATAAAAATGTTGAGTTGGTGAGATGGCTCAGCAAGTGAGCCTGACAACTTGAGTTCAATTACCAGGGATCCAAGTGGAAGGACAGAATCAACACCTGCAAGTTGTCCTCTGAGCTCCATATGCACATCATGGTGAGCACACATATCCACAAAAAATAAATTCCAGACTGGAGAGATGGCTCAGGGGTTAAGTGCTCGTGCAGACAACCCAGATTCATATCCCAGCACCCACATGACAGCTAACTCCATTCATAACTCCAGTTCCAGGGGGATCCAACGCCCTCTTCTGACCTCCAATGGCATTGCAGGACATGGGTGTACTTATACATATAAAATAAAAATAAATAAAATATAAAAGCAATAACTTTTTTAAAAAAAAAAGGGAATGTGAGCTGGGTGTGGAGGTGCATGCCTTTAATCCCAGAACTCAGGAGGCAGAAGCAGGCAGATACCTGTGAGTTCAAGGCCAGTCTGGTCTACATAGTGGGTTCCAGGCCAGCTGGGGCTACAGGGAGACCCTATCTCAAAAAACAAAAGCAGGGCTGGAGAGATGGCCTAGCGGTTAAGAGCGCCGACCGCTCTTACAGAGGACCCGGGTTCAATCCCCAGCACCCACATGGCGGCCGAGAACCGTCTGAAACTCCAATTCCAGGAGAACTCCCAGTTCCAGGGGAATCTGACAAAACCAGCTTCTGACCTCCGCGGCAAAGATTGCACGACACGGGGTGCACAGAGCATGCATGCAATAGTACATTCATAAACATACCCAAATAAATGAAAGTAATAAAAAAAAAATTAAAAAAAAAAGCAACAACAAAACTAACAACAACAAACAAAAATAGTATCAATAAACTGGATCTAATTTGGCACTGTCAGAATTGACAGAAATGAAAAGAACATGCTTGTAACAAATGTAGGTGTCCTTATAAAAATTTTTTATATAATTTTTTTAAATTTTATTTACTTTTTATGTATGAATGTACTGTAAGCATGTAGGTTTGTGCACCCGTGTCATGCAATGCTTCCGGAGTCAGAAGAGGGTATCAGTGTCAGATTCCCTTGGAACTGGAAGTTAGATGGTTTTTAGCCGCGATGTGGGTGCTGGAGATCAACCCAGGGCCTCTGCAAGAGCAGTCGGCGCTCTTAACCCAGCCCCAAAATTTTTAAAAGAAAGATAGCTAATTTCCTTTTTTTTTTTTTTTGTCTTTTCGAACAAGGGTATCCCTGTAGCCCCAGCTTCCTGGAACGTCCCTCTTGTAGACCAGGCTGGCCTTGAACGCACAAAGATCCCCTAACGCCTCGCCACCCAAATGCATAGGATTAAAGGCGTGCGCCACCACCACAGGCTGTTTCTTTTTTCTTTTTTTTTTTTTTGTTTGTTTTTTGGTCTTTTCAAGACAGGGTCTCCCTGGAGCCCCGCCGGCCTGGAACTCAACTCTGTAGACCAGGCTGGCCGTGAACTCACAAAGATCCACCTGCAGAGGCTCCTCCCGGAGTGCTGAGATTAAGGGCGTGCACCACCACGCCTGGCTCTGTTTCTCTATGTTTTTTGAGAGCATTTTGTTGATATGGATCC
Organism: Rhizomys pruinosus; assembly: GCA_009823505.1. Lineage (NCBI taxonomy): Eukaryota > Metazoa > Chordata > Mammalia > Rodentia > Spalacidae > Rhizomys > Rhizomys pruinosus. The sequence goes on from VZQC01012962.1 coordinate 112,619, forward strand.
CGGGCTGGGCCTCAAGTTTGCAAAATCTTTCTAATGGATGAGATTTTACACGAACGCATTACCATGCCCAGCTAAGGAATATTTTTTTTCAAGAACAAAAAAATGTATTTAAAAAAAAAAAAAATTTTTTTTATTTTATGTGCATGAATGTTTTCTCTATATATAAGTGAATCACATGCCTGCAGTCCCCCTGGTAGGCAGAAGAGGGTGTTGGATCTCCTGGAACTGGAAAGTCTGAAGTAGGCAGGTTGTTAGCAGTCATGTGGGTTGTGGGAATCAACACCCGGTTTTCTCGCTGAAGACAAGCCGCACTCTTTACCAGCCACCAAGTCCATCTATCTAGCCCCTGGGAATATAATCGTTTAAAAAAATATAATTTTTATTTTAATGTGTAAGGATAGGGAAAAGCAAAAGTCTTAACAGGTGTTCAGAATATAAACTCCCATTCAAATATTAAAGAATTCTTTAAAAAAATATTTGTAGGATCTGGAGAGATGGCCTAGGCGGTTAAACGCTGACCAGCTCTACAGAGGACCAGGTTCGATCACCAGCACCCACATGGCGGCCGAGAACTGTCTAAACTCCCAATTCCAGGAGAACTCCAGTTCCAGGGGAATACGACACCTCTTCTGACCTCCGGCACTGCGAACATATATGGGTGCCACACCGTGCATGCAGACGTACATTCATACACTATACAGAAATAAATAAAATAAAATGAAAATTATTTATAATTATCTTTTTTTTGTCTTTTTGAAGACAGGGTCTCCCTGTAGCCCCAGCTGTCCTGAACGTCACTCTGTAGATCAGGCGTGGCCTTGAACTACAAAGATCTACCTGCCTCTGCCTCTCAATGCTAGATTAAAGGCATGTGCCACCACGCCTGGCTTGATTTTTTTTTTTTTTTTTTTTTTTTGGATATAATTTTTTAAATTATTAGATCTTGGCCAGGTTAAAGGCACATACCTTCAATCCCAGCACTTGTAAGGCAGAGGCAAGTGAATCACTATGAGACTGAGGCCATCCACATAGTGACTTTCAGGAAGGCTGGGAGGACTAGGGAGACCTGTCAAAAAAAAAAAAAGACCCCCACCCCCCAAAAAAATTAGACCTTAGCCATGTAAGGTTGCGAACACAGCTGTAATCCGCAGTACGGCATGAGGCAGAGCAGGTGAATCTCTGTGAGTTTTAGGCCAGCCTGAGCTATATTGTGATTTCTAGGCTAGCCTGGGCTAGAGTGTGAGATTTTTGTCTCAAAACAAACAAAAGTAAATAAATAAATAAAACAACACCTACCCCTCAAAGAAAAGAAAAAGAATAAAACCACACAAAAAGCTGATGCAAGAACAATGAACTAAGGGGCATTTTTCAGAAGCCAAGGAACAATGTACTAAGGGGCAATCTCTGGAAGCCAAGGTCAACCATGAAGAGGGTTTGGGAGTAGTTCAGAAGTTCAGCACAAGTTTCTTTGAGGTAGAGCTGTGGCCAGTGGGTAGCATCCAGATAGGGAGTTAAGAAGGCTTAAGAAAGAAACTTTTCCATGCTTGCTTTGGCAGCACATATACTAAAATTGGAACCACATAGAGAAGATTAGCATGGCCCCTGTGCAAGGATGACACACAAATTTGTGAAGTGTTCCATATTTTTTTATTAAATAGAAAAAAAAAATACCGGGCGTGGTGGCGCACGTTTTTAATCCCAGCACTATGGGGCAGGGCAGCAGGCAGATCTTTATAGGAGTAAGGCCAGCCTGGTCTAACAGAGTGAGTTCCAGACAGCTGGAGTCTACAGGGAGACCCTATATAAAAAAAAAAAAAAAAAACCCGCAAAAAAAAAAAAAAAAAAAAAAGAGAGAAGAGAAACGTTCCAGGCTGGGAGAGATTGCCTCAGGGGTTTAGAGTACTATGGCTGCTCTTGCGGAGGGACCTGGGTTCAATTCCCGCACACACATGGGGTTAACACCGCCTTAACTAACTCCAGTTCCAGGGGGATCCAAGCCTCATCCAAAGTGGGCGGAGTGTGCGTGCGGAGGCATACCTACATAGCGAAAGTCTATTAGCAATCGACTACTTCGGTGTTCTATGCTCCTTCGTCGCGCGCTTGCTCCAGGGACATGGTGTAACGGTAAACATATGCAAGGCAATATACTCATACATATAACATGAGGGAGGGAGGGAGGGATGGAAGGAGGGAGGGAGGGAAGGGAGGGAGGGAAGAGGGGGAGGGAGGGAAAGAAGGAAGAAGTTTAGCTCTCTGTCCCCTGCAATTTTTCTTGAAATAGCAGGGGGGGGTTTTTTTGTTGTTGTTTTTTTTATTTTTTTTTTATGTGTAGAATGTATTGTCTGCAGTAGATTTTGCAACCAACACCGACCAGTGCCATGCAATGGCCATGGAGGGTCAGAAGAGGGGGCATCCTGGATTATATTGCCCCTGGAACGGGAGGTTCTTCTCCCACTGTTTTCTTCACCTGGGAAATTGGAGGTACAAACAACAAGGAGGACAAGGTGTCGCAGACTCAGCCTCAGCTCAAGCCGCCATGGGTGGGTGCTGGGGGGGGATCGANACTTACACATATGCAGGCAATATACTCATACATATAACATGAGGGAGGGAGGGAGGGATGGAGGGAGGGAGGGAGGGAGGGAGGGAAAGAAGGGGAGGGAGGGAAAGAAGGAAAGAAGTTAGCTCTCTGTCCCCTGCAATTTTTCTTGAAATAGCAGGGGGGATTTTTGTTGTTGTTTTTTTTTATGTGTATGAATGTATTGTCTGCATGTAGATTTGTGCACCCGTGTCATGCAATGCCATGGAGGTCAGAAGAGGGCATCGGATTCCCCTGGAACTGGAGTTCTCCTGGAATTGGAGTTACAGACGGTTCTCAGCCGCCATGTGGGTGCTGGGGATCGAATCCCGGTCCTCTATAAGAGCACTCAGCGCTCTTAACCGCTAGGCCATCTCTCCAGCCTGAAATAGCAGGTTTAAGTAGCATTGTATACCAGTTAGGTACTTGAAGAACATCAGGATGAATGATTAATTTCATCTGATAATACCCCTTTTAGTATAAAGCACTTATTCCAAAGGGAAAGTTGTCTACTTACCGTATCAAGTATTTCTTTGGTATGAGCTGCTGAAAGGCAAAACCTGGCTCTGGACTCAATGATTGGGGTAGCTGGAAATCCCACCACAACTACACCAACGTTCCTTTTCAGCATCTCTCTTCCAAAGGCGCTGCAAAGGGTAAACCGAGGGAAAGAAACCAAGAAGTGTAATAAAGTGCATGGTACAGGCTTTGCCAGCCTAATGAATTAAACTTTTGGGGAATGTAGGCCTTAGACTTAAAACCGACAGCTCACGGGACGTGGTGGCCTATCGCTTTAAGCCCAGCACTCAGGAGGCAGAGGCAGGTGGATCTCTGTGAGTTCCAGGCCAGCCTGGTCTACAGAGTGAGTTCCAGGCCAGCTGGGGCTAGAGGGAGACCCTGTCTCAAAAATACCAAACAAACAAAAAAACCTGACAGCTCACAAAAACTCTATTTATTCAGTCACAAAGGTGAAAGAATAACTCACAAAGACCAATCTGATAGGGAATGCTTTAGGCAATAGCTGGTCCCTGAAATGTAATAGTGTTTGAGATTTCAAAACAAATCTCTATTACAAACTTGGTCCTTGGGCTCAGAGAGATGGCTCAATGGTTAAGAGCAGCCAGGCATGGTGGCCCACGCCTTTAATCCCAGCACTTGGGAGGCAGAAGCAGGCAGATCTTCGTGAGTTCAAGGCCAGCCTGGTCTACAGAGTGAGTTCCAGGACAGTTGGGGCTATAGGGAGACCCTGTCTCGAAAAGACCAAAAAATAAATAAATAAAATAAAATATTGAATTTTTTGTTTTATTTTAATATTGAATTTTTTATTTTATTTTATTTTAATATTGAATTTTTTATTTTATTTTTTGGTCTTTTCGAGACATGGTCTCCCTGTAGCCCCAGCTGTCTTGGAACTCACTCTGTAGACCAGGCTGGCCTTGAACTCACGAACATCCGCCTCCCTCTGCCTCCCAAGTGCTAGGCTTAAAGGCATGCGCCACCACGCCCGGCAAAATATTTTATTTTTCATGTGTGTGAATGTATTGTCTGCATGCAGGTTGGTGCACCTGTGTTGTGCAATGCTGTAGAGGTCAGAAGAGGGTGTTGGATTCCCCTGGAAATGGAGTTAAAAATGGTTCCTAGCTGCCATGTGGGTGCTGGGAATCGAACCTGGGTCCTCTGCAAGAAGCAGTCGGTGCTCTTAACTGCTGAGCCATCCCTCCAGCCCCCCAAATAAAATATTTTTTAAAAGATGTGCCAGCCCGGCATGATGACACACACCTTTAATTTCAGCACTAGGGAGGCAGAGGCAGGTGGATCTCTGTCAGTTCCAGGCCAGCTGAGGACACAGGGAGACTTGGTCTCCAAAAAAAAAAAAAAAAAAAAAAAAAGAGAAAAAAAAGTGCCTTCAGGAGGTTGAGGCAGGATGATTGCATGAGTCCAGGAGAGGGAGACCAGCCTGGGCAACACAGCATGACCTTGTCTCATAAAAAGCAAAACAAAACCAAATAAAGAACAACAAAAAGATGAGCCTTTTTTTTTTTTTTACTAAATTTATACTAAGCAGGTCACTTGTCTATAGCTCCAGTGCAATTCTGCATATACTCTTAGGTATAATTAACTGTTTGGCAAATGTCCTTTGGTTTCACTGTGCATCTAGATTTCTCAAATACAGTGAAAGCTATCCCGGGTGAGGCCTCCATCACATATGCCAAAGAAGCTGGCACTATTAGCACAGCTAGTAAACACTAGGTAACAGGCCCTCCTGCAGCCTTTGTGACCTGATGGCTTACTGTTCCACTCATGCCTGTTTGTCTTCTAAGTAGTTCTACACATGGCCTCTGCACAGCTCTGTCTCTAAAGGCCTGGCTGTCAGCTCCTTCAAGCTTTTGCTCAGACTCCAGCTTCTCTCCCTAAAGGCTTTCCCTGAGACTATTTTCACCCATAGGAACTCTTAATCTCCTGCATATAGCACTAACACTACACAATTTACTTTATTAGGGTCACCTAACTCCTACCCACATAGAATGCAAGTTCCATAATGACAGGGATGTTTGTGTTTTGTTCACTGATCTACCTCAAGCACCTGAAAGAGCATCTAAACTCAAATGTTAGTTAAATGAAACAACAGCAAGTAACCATGCTTTGCAATGTGGAATCCTCTACGTCAGTTAAAGCATATCTAGCAGATAAAGGTCAACAGGAGGCTAAGACAATTTTCGCTAACAAAATATATATGGATCGTCTTATATCACAGGTGCCTTATCCCGAGCACTCTGTGACCTGTGACGAAGCATACCCAATCTTGGCTGGCATGTAGAGCATCAAAGGCACCACCGGAGAGTCTTCATTTCCATAGATAATGAATCCCATTTCCTTCAGGCGTCTCCTGAAGTACCTGGTGTTCTCAGCTAGCTGCTGTATACATTCTTTGCCTAGAAAATTGTGGGGAGGAAAAAAAAATACTAAGATGTGAAGAAAAAAGAGCCATGTTCCTTGTCTTCATTTTATCTAATGAGATGTTTCCTCCTCCTCTTTTCTTTTTCAAATAGGTTTTACTGTATAGTCCGGGCTGTCCTTGAATTCATGAAATTCCTGCCTCAGTCTCCAAATGTTGGGACTACAGGCATGAACTACTATACCCAGCTTACCTTGCTTCTTCCATCCCAAGGAAAAGTGAACTAGGGAGTAAACTATGGAGTCTAAGCAGAGATGTGCCTTACTCTGCATTCTCTCATTTGTCATTCTAGCTGCTGACAGCAGATGTGGTTTTGTTTTTATGTTGGAGAGCAAACTCAGGGTCTCATGCATGCTAAGCCATACCCTCAGACTGACAGCAGATTTTATATTAGCGTACAAAATAAAGTTTAATGACTAAGGGCTGGGGAGGTTTCTCTAACTTCCTTATATAGAAACAAACAATCCTTGCCGGGCACGGTGGTGCACGCCTTTAATCCTAGCACTTGGGAGGCAGAGGCAGGCGGATCTTTGTGAGTTCAAGGCCAGCCTGGTCTACAGAGTGAGTTTTAGGCCAGCTGGGACTAAAAAAAAAAAAAAGCGAGCTGGGACTAAGGGAGACCCTGTCTCAAAAATACCAAAACAAAACAGAAAACCAATGCATCTACCTAGGCACACTAGCATGCCCCAAGGCAACTTACAGCTTCATCACCTCATAGTACATTTCCTTGACAGTGAGTAGGATATTTATCACTATCATCCCATAGGTTAAGAGACTCTCACAAAGGTAATGACTTGCTTATAGCTACACAGTAGGAAGAGGCACTGCCAAGAATAGAATCTAGGTCTCCCAATGTCAATAATCACAAATTACCATTTCACATAAAATAGATGATACAGACATTAGAACTCAAAATTTTCTTTAGTCATTTTGTATTGCTGTTTTCTTAAAACTTATATGAAAGAGCAAGAGCCTATCAGTGGTAATGTAAAATCATGTTTGTAATCCTATTTGGTTCATCTTCCCTAAAACACAAATAGATTAAAATACTAATTTCTTGCCAGGCATGGTGGCCCACACCTTTAATCCCATCAGAGGTAGTCTGATCTCTGTGAATTCAAGGCTAGCCTGGTCTACACAATGAGTTCCAGGCCACCCAGGGCTACAGGGAGACCCTGTTTCACAAAGACCAGAACGAACAAACAAACAAAAAACAAAAACCCCACATTTCTCTAATTTCTGACTAAATATCTGGCCAAGTGCTGACATTATATTAGGTTAATCTATGCCCAGATGGCCAAATGAGCTAATAAATTAAATGATGGCACAAGCCTTTATCCCCAGTACTCAGGAGATAGAGGTAAACAGATCTACTTAGGGAGTTCCAGGCCACCTAGGACTATGGGGAGACCCTGTCTCAAAAACAAAACAAAACTGATGAGAAGAGTAATTTCCATTTGTCAGAAACTCAGAAAATTTCTATAAAATTCAAGCATGATATAGTTTATAAATTAATCAACCAATCACACAGATAGCTAACAAACGATCTTGGGGTTAGAACACTGACATACTCATCACTCAAAGGAAACTACACTAGATAAACTGGCCACAAATAACCCCAAATTAACACGATGTCTTTTTTTTTTTTTTTTTTTNGATGCTGGAATTAAAGGTGAACACCACCATGTACATTCGTACATTTTTAAATTTGCTCTTTTTTGGGGGGGGATGCTGGTGTGCAGATGAGCCAAGATACATGTGTGGAGGTCAGAAGATAACTTGCAGAAGTGCGTTCTCTCCTATCATGTGGATCCCAGAAATTGAACTCAGGTTCGTCAGTCTTAGCAATAAGCCCCTTTACATGCTGAGCCATTTTGCCTCCCCCTTTTTAATACATTTTATGCAAATGTGCATTAATTTTTAGAGTTAAAATGCTTACTAATAATTTAAAAATAAACAGAGTACAGTGAAAGAGGGTTTTCTTTCCTGTTAAAGGTGTGTGCCACCACACCCCGTTGTTTTTATAATTTTTTACTAGTTTACAAAGAATTTGGTTTCATTATAGCATTTTCCGAACAAAATTTGTCCTTGTTCTTTCTCTCCCCACCCCTCTGTCCTCATCTCCCCTCCTTCCCTGTGCTGTGACCCCACCCCCATCCTTTTCAACACCTCTTGTTCCCCTTGGTCCCCTATTCACAGTCTACACCCACTCTTTTATTTTATTATTATTGTTATATATATATATATATTTTTTTTTTTTGGTATTTTTGAGACAGGGTCTCCCTTTAGTCCCAGCTGGCCTGGAACTCACTCTATAGACGAGGCTGGCCTTGAACTCACAGAGATCTGCCTGCATCTGCCTCCTGAGTGCTGGGATTAAAGGTGTGTGCCACCATGCTCCGTCATCCTTGCCCAGGGGCAATGCTAATCTTTCTGTATTGTTCTAATTTTAGCATATGTGCTGCTGAAGCAAGCACTGTATGTCTTTTTGAGACAAGATTTCCCTGTAGGCCCCCTGGCCTGGAACTCACAGAGATCTGCCTGCCTCTGCCTCCCAAGTGCTGGGATTAAAGGTATGTGCCACTCTGCCCAGCTCTGATTTTATTTTTTTTTATACAGAGCCTCATGTTTCCCAGGTATGGGGATGACCTTGAACTTCCGATCCTCCTGCTTCTGACCCTTGAATGCTGAGATTATAGCCAAGTACCACCACGCCTAGTTTTATTTGGTGCTGGGGATCACAGCAGGGGTTTGTACATGCTACACAAGTATTCTATCAATGGACGTCTAACCTCATTCTCTACTTTTGGAAGGGACTTCCAGCCATGCTGGATTCAGGGGACAGGATTTCTCTTTATCCACCCAAATGGAAAGATGGTATAATGCACATCCTCACAATGTATAATTAAATAAACCATAGGCTAAAAAACAACAAAATATAGCAGGGCACCAAAGAAACAGAACAATATGATCTTACAACCAAATGAAAAGTTAATCAACAGAAATGGGCCAAAAATAAGAGTGTTAGCAAACAAGGATGCTTAAAAAAATTTTGGGAGGGTCTTTTTGAGACAGGGTCTCCCTGTAGCCCCAGCTATCCTGGAACTCACTCTGTAGACCAGGCTGGCCTTGAACTCACAAAGATCCACCTGCCTCTGCCTCCCAAGTGCTAGGATTAAAGGTGTGTGCCATCACACCTGGCAAAATACTCTTAACATCATAATATATAGGCAAAAAGACAGAGGTGCTAGAGGCTGAGACAAAAGAATAGTAATTTCTAGGCCAGCCTGGGCTACACAGCATGACACTAGCTAAAAACAAACAAACAAACAAACAAACAACATGGTAAGAATAGAAGGGGTTTTTTGTTTGTTGTTTTTGAGGCAGGGTCTCCCTGTAGCCCCAGGTGGCCTGGAACTAGCCCTGTAGACCAGGTTGGCATTGAACTCAGAGATCCACCTGCCTCTGCCTCCTGAGTGCTGGGATTAAAGGCATATGCCACCATATCTGGCTTAAAGACAATTCTTAGCTGCCAAGTGGGTGCTGGGAATCAAACCCCGGTCCTCTGCAAGAGCAGTTGGCACTCTTAACCACTGAGCTATCTCTCCAGCCCCTGTTTGTGGTCTTTTTGAGACAGGGTCTCCCCACAGCCCCATCTGGACTGGACCTTACTCTGTAGACCAGGCTGGCCTCTTTCTCACAGTGCTCCCAAGTGCTGGGATTAAAGGTATGTGCCACCCCCAACTATTGTAGTTTTGTATTCTTTTTTTGTTTTTGTTTTTCAAGACAGGGTCTTCCTGTAGCCTCAGCTGACCTGGAACTCTCTGTAGACTTTGTGAGTTCAAGGCTGCCCTTGAACTCACAAAGATTCACCTGCCTGCCTCTGCCTCCCAAGTGCTAGGATTAAAGGCATGTGCTACCACACCAGGCTGCTTTTTTGTATTCTTTTTAAAGATCTTGTCTGCCAGGCTTGGTAGTGCATGCCTTTAATGCCAGCACTTGGGAAGCAGAGGCAGGTGGAAGTCTGTGAGATTGAGGCCAGCCTGGTCTACTTAGTGAGGCGAGCTGTGGCTACAGGGAGACCCTCTCTGAAAAAGACATTAAAAAAAAAAGCTAGATTAATGCTGATGAATCTGAAAAGCATCCTAAATTAATGAAGCCAATGTAAGAAATAATATTACATACTGTTTGAATTGATATGAAATTCTTTAAGACTACAGTGACAGAGAACAGATTAGTGGCTGTGGGAGGGGCACATACAGCCAAGAGACATGGATGGAGGTGCCTTTGGGAATGATAGAAATATTCTGTACCTTGATTGTGGTATGGCTATAGGACTGTATATATTTGTCCAAATTTGTGGAATATAAAGTTGGTGGGTCTTATTATTGTATATAATGTAAATAATCTCATTTTAAGGGTAGCTTAAAAAATCGAGTGAAGCACTTGCATATTAGCATACAATTTTTTTTTATTTTACTACTTCCTTTTTTTCTTGCCATAAATCTATCTACTAGCCCTCAAATTACAAATCAACCAGCCTTGTATTAAGGTTTGAATATGTAATGTCCCCACAGGCATGTTTTGAGTGCTTGGCCCCTGGCAGATGATGCTATTTTGTGAAAGGTGGTAGAAACTTTAGGAAATGAGAGCCTACTTGGAGAAGAGTCCTACGGGTGTGTTTGGAGGTTAGACTGGATGCCTGGCCCCTTCTTTCTCTCTCCCTCCACCACTCTACCACCATGTTCTGCTCAAGCACACAGGGTAAAGGGACCCAGGACTGACCCCCCAGAAACCTAGTCACAAATAAATCCTTTCTCTCTTAAGTTATTAGGTATATTGGTAACAATGACAAAAAAGTAACAAATATACCTCAGATAAGAAATTTATTTCTGCCGGGGCATGGTGGCCCACACCTTTGATCCCAGCACTCGGGAGGTGGAGGGCAGAGGGCAGAGGGCAGAGGGCAGAGGCAGAGGCAGAGGCAGAGGCAGAGGCAGAGGGATCTCCATAAGTTCAAGGCCAGCCTGGTCTACATAGTGAGCTCTGGGACAGCTGGGGCTACAGGGAGACCTGTCTCAAAAAGAAGTAAAAAAAAATAATTTGTTTCTTACTCCAAGGAAATGAAGAAAATTTAGGAAAGGAGATTGTCCAGCAATTTAGTCCTTAACTTTTTTAGTGATTTCTCTATTAATCATTCTCTCTCTTTTTTCTTTTTAGAGTTTATTCACAAACATGTAGTATCATGTTTTTACTACAGTGAGGTCTGCATGACCTTCAAATAGATTACCATCTATTGATCTGTCCAGAATTTCCAAAAGTAGTTCATAATAGTTTGGCTTCATTCTGCCTGTCCTTAGTTCATGGCATATTTGAAGTCTCTGAAGCTGACGTGACCATCTGAGTCTTGATCTGCCTCCCTGAACACTTTGAGGACAGTCCTTTCTGGTAGCTTGGGAGCAACTTGATTAAAGGCTCTTTTGAAATTTTCCAAAGTTAAAAATCCACGATAGTGCACATCAAAAGCTGTGAAGATGTATCTTATCTCATTGCCACAGCGCTGAGTTTCTTTCTTTTTCTTTACAATATTTAAGAACTTCTCAAGTGATATGCCAGAAGTGTTAGGATCCACTGAAGACATCACAGAATCTGCTTCTATCTTAGACAGCTTGTACCCAAAGAGCATCACAATTGCAACCTTGAAGTCTTCTTTGCTTAGGTGCCCTTTGCTGTCATCACATGCTTTAAATACCCATTTTCTGGCGCAGTTACGCTCCCCCTTCCCCAATAAGTTAATTTTTATTATTTTTATTTTATGTGCATGAGTGTATAGTGTATTGCCTGCAGGTATGTAAGTGACCGGAGCTGTGCAAAGCCTGTGGAGGTCAGAAGAGGGTGTTGGATCAATCCCGTGGGACTGGAGTTATCTGCCATCTGGGTGCTGGGAATCCAGCCCAGATCCTCTGTAGGAGCAGCCAGTGTTTTTAACCATTGAGCCATCTTTCCAGTTCCTCTTTTTCTTTTTGAGGCATGTTCTACCTCTCTACCCAATGTAGCTACACACTCTTGATCCTCCTGGGCAGAGGATTACAGATTATGCAACCATGCTTGGCTTCTACAAAAGTTTTTATTTATTTTTTTAATTTTTTAATTTATTTTTGTATGTGTATGAGTCTGCATGTAGGCTTGTGCACCCTTGTTATGCAATGCCTTGGAGGTCAGAAGAGGGTCTCAGATTCCCCTGGAACTGAAGTTCTCCTAGAATTGGAGTTAGAGACGGTTCTTAGCCACCATGTGGGTGCTGGGGATCGAACCCAGGTCCTCTGAAAGAGCAGTTGGTGCTCTTAACCGCTAGGCTATCTCTCCAGACCCCTACAAAAGTTTTTAATAGAAAGAGGTAGAAATCTCAGGGCTGGAGAGATGGCCTAGCGGTTAAGAGCGCCGACCGCTCTTGCAGAGGACCCGGGTTCGATCCCCAGCACCCACATGGCAGCTGAGAACCGTCTGAAGTTCCAATTCCAGGAGAACTCCAGTTCCAGGGGAATCCGAGACCCTCTTCTGACCTCCGCGGCGTTGCACGACACGGGTGCACAGACTTGCATGCAGACAGTACATTCATACACATACAGAAATAAATAAAATTAATAAAAAAAAAAAGAAAAAAGTTTTTTTTTTTAATAATAATAATAATAGGTGTTGTCTTATTTTATTTTTTCCTAAAGCTTGTTTTTATTTTTATATTTGAGTGTTTTTGTTGAATATATATAAATGTACCATGTGCATACAGTCTGTATGTCACTTCTTGTTGCTGTGATAAAACCACCATGAGCAAGGGAAATTATAAAAGGAAGAGTTTATTTGAGCTTGATGATTGATGGTCCCAGGGAATTAGAGTCCATTGTGGCGGGAGGCATGGCGGCTGGACAGAAG
>VZQC01012962.1:136009-151422 GCA_009823505.1 Rhizomys pruinosus
GGGTGGTTTGAGACAGGATCTTGCTATCTACTAGCCTGGTTGAACTCAGTGTATATATGTGCCGTGAACTTATCATCACTGCCTCAACCTCCAGTGCCTGAGATTACAGTTCTGCCTCAAGAGATCTAGGGAAGAGTTTTTTACAGAAAGGAAGGAAGGAAGGAAGGAAAGAAAGAAAGAAAAAGAAAGAAAGAAAGAAAGAAAGGAAAAAAAAGAAAAAGAGAAAGAAAGAAAGAAAGAAAGAAAGAAAGAAAGAAAGAAAGAAAGAAAGAAAGAAAAAAGAAAGAGAGAGAGAGAGAGAGAGAGAGAGAGAGAGAGAGAGAGAGAATAAAGGCGTCCTGTAGGCAGGAGTCCAGCAGTTGTTAACACTGAAGCAAAGGAGTGGGAACTATGTTCAGCAACTCGAGATATACCCCTATTTTACTAGACTGGCAACCAGAGTCAAAATGCTTAGCTTGGGCCACTGTTAGACTAAAGGACATCAAAGCACACAGACCTTCCTCTTTATGCTCTGGGAGCTGTTCCAAAGCAGCCTCTTGGTTTTCTATCTTCACGTAAGAATGAACACAGCTTTGCTAACACTGAGCCCAGTAAATTCCTTCTACAAGCAGAGTTTATCGCCCCTCCCTTGTAGTAGCTTAATCCTTTAATTCATTTCAATGCCAAAAAATAGGATTTCCTGAGGACTGCCACAGGATGTGCAACAAGCAGCAGGGGCAAAGGCTTAACGTTGTTGATTCAATATAATCAAAAGTTTAACACAATGGTTGCTAATGTACAGCCAGGAACAGGGCCCTGAACAAAAGGAAGAAAAGAGGCCAAGAGCCTTTGAAAAAGTACAGAACCAAGTTGTTTTTTTTTATTTGTTAAATTTATTTATTATGTGTATGAATGTACTGTCTGCATGTAGGTTTGTGCACCTGCGTTGTGCAACAGAACCAAGTTTTAAGGAGTACCAACTCATAGGACAGAAAGTCTCCTTTGTTTTTTCAGTGCTGGAGAGTGCCCCAGAACCTCTAGCACACCAGGCTAACATTATCATTGAGCTACTTCACTTGCCCAGGGCAGACAAGTACTGATTTGTCCGAAGACTATTCTATTCCTTTCTCTGATGGGGCTGGAATGTCTCTCAAGCTACTTTTAGATAGAACTAAAGGGACGAGGATGTCCATTGTGCACAGTGTGGTCAGGCATCCACCTGCAGCCCCAGGAGCTGGCCAATAAAGGGAATCACTTGCTTGGCTTAAACTGGCAGTTTTAGTGACAGAAGACAAGGTAGCAAGTTAGGAGTTTACAAACTGATTAATAATGAACATTAAGGGAAAAAACCCTACTGTTTTTTCCAAGGCCATCTATAGGTTATTTACTAAAGAATTTGGGATTTTGAATTAACAGATCATAAAAGTGTGAGCAGCAAAAAATGGAGGTGAAAACAAAAAAATTAATTCTAAGCAGTCTCACCAACCTTGCCCTCAGATCTGAATCTTCAGTTGTCTCTCTCCTGGTTGACTCACCTCCCTCTCATCCCCCCCAAACTGCCACAGATTCATCCAGCAAGGCTCATCAGCTATTTGGAAGGAGGCATCAACAGGCCTCCAACAGTTAAGACTCCAAAAATTATTAAAATGGACATAGTACCTTTTATTTTTTGTCTTTTCGAGACAGGGTCTCCCTGTAGCCCCAGCTGTCCTGGAACTCGCTATGTAGACCAGGCTGGCCATGAACTCACAGAGATCCACCTACCTCTGCCTCCTGAGTGCTGGGATTAAAGACGTATGTGCCACCATGCCTGGCTGGGCATCATACCTGGCTGGGCATCATACCTTTACTACTAAACTTGTCACACAAGTCAAACATTTTCCTTATTTCTATGTAGACCAGGCTGGCCTTGAACTCATAGAGATCCACCTGCCTTTGGCTTCAGAGTGCTGGAGTTAAAGGTGCATGTCATGACCAGTTTTTTTTTTCTTTTTCTTTTTTTTTTTAATTTTATTTTTATTTATTTATTTTTGTATGTGTATGAATGTACTGTCTGCATGCAGGTCTGTGCACCTATGTCGTGCAATGCCGCGGAGGTCAGAAGAGGGTCTCGGATTCCCCTGGAACTGGAGTTCTCCTGGAATTGGAGTTACAGACGGTTCTTAGCCGCCATGTGGGTGCTGGGGATCGAACCCAGGTCCTCTGCAAGAGCACTGGGTGCTCTTAACCACTAGGCTATCTCTCCAGCCCACTTTTTCTTTTTTTTCTGAGACAGGATTTCATGTAGTCCAGGCTGGCCTTGAATTCTTAATTTTTCTGCCTCCACCTCTCAGGTGCTGGGATTATTGGTTTTCACTAGACTTACAATTTTGTTTTTTGTTTTGTTTTGTTTTTTGAGACAGGGTCTCCCTGTAACCCCAGCTGGCCTGGAAATCCATGCTAGCCTCCATCTCACACAGATCTACCTCCCTGTGTCTGTGACTCGAGAAGATTAAAGGCAGAGCTAGGATTAAAGGCATGGACTACTACATCTGGCTATAATCCTCGTTTAAAAAAATGTTTTATTTATTAGCTCTATTTGTGTGTGTGTGTGTGTATGTGTGTGTAAATGTATTGCCTGCATGTGTATACATACACCCATGTCATACAATGCCCTAGGAGGTTAGAAGATGGTGCTAGATCCCCTGGAACTAGAGCTATAGATGGTTGTTAGCCACCATGTTGAGTGGAGAGAATTGAACCTGGGTCCACTGAAAGAGCAATCAGTGAGTACTCTTAACCCCTGAGTCATCTCTACACCCCTATAATCCTCATGTTTGAGAGACTCTACAGAAATGGTGCTCAACCCAGGCTTACAATGGAAGCATGAGATACTCTGAAATAGCATCACTGGTACTATTCTTTAAGCTCTCCTATGTATAAACAAAGTCAAATACTACCATATTGAAAATACTTCTTATGTAAGTGGTCTATGGACAGAGTTTGTACACAGGGGCTTATAAAAGCTCAGTTTAGGGGACTGGAAGATGACTCAGTAGTTAAGAGCACTGGATGTTCTTCCAGAGGATCCAGGTTTGGTTCCCAGCACCTACATGGCAGCTAACAACTGTAACTGCAGTTCCAGGGGCTCAACACCCTCTTCAGACTTCCATGGGCATTGTACACGTGGGTGCACTTACATACATGTAAGCAAAACATTCATACACCTAAAGTAAAAATAAATAATTTTTAAAAGCCCATTTTAATGAGGTCCTTCTCAAATTCTGATAAAGATTGTCTTCTTGCAGCATGAGTCAACCCTCTTCAGAGAGTCTTCAGACAACATCAGAGTCTAGTTTGAAGGAGAATCCTGCTAAATCAGAGTAGAGGAAATCCCTGGAATTTGTTATCACCCTGCCTGCCTTCAGCAAGAATTCTGAAGGCAAGGAGACCTTTACCTCTAATAGTTCTGATTTGCCCCTGCTCCCTGACTATAAATCCCCATTTGTCCTTGTTGGAATCAGAGCTGAACCCTAGGCTCTTGCCTACTCCATCTACCTGTCCCTATAGTCCCTTTTGAATAGAGTTGCTTTACTGTAATAAAGGAGTGTCATAGGCAGGAGATATAGCTCAGTCACTTACTATGTGCAAGGCCCTACACTGACTTCCCAACACGGCAAAAAAATTAAAAAATAAAGTATCATAACAGTTTTTCTTCATTTTGTTATACCATAAAAGTAGATGTTGGCCAGGCGTGGTGGTACATGCCTTTAATCCTAGCACTCGGGAGGCAGAGGCAGGCGGATCTTTGTGAGTTCAAGGCCAGCCTGGTCTACAGAGTGAGTTCCAGGTCAGTTGGGGCTACAGGGAAACCCTGTCTCGAAAAGACAAAAAAAGATGATAGAGATATATAGAGATAGAGAGAGAGAAAAAGAAGGATTAAAGATAGATAGATAGATATATAATGATATAATAGATAGATAAGATAGATCAGATAGATGATACTCTCGATCAACCTTAACACAAACCATCAGAACTGGCTTTCTTCTTTCTACCAGAATTGTTTCTGAGGGTTTTGTATAGAAGACTTGATCATAACAGTCCTTCATAGCAGTTATTGCTACACAACTACTTAATAATATAAGCTAGCAGTAATAAGATAGATGGGCCAGGTATCTTCTCATAGTTCTCTAACAGAGATGGAATTTTCCAAAGAATTACTTCCTTTTAATTGTTTCCTGTGGGTTTTTCCAATTACACAGATGTTTGATTTGTATGTTCTTGACATCTACTCTTTTTTTTTTTTTTTATCCAGATCAGTGGGGGAGAGGGGGTAATGAGCAAAGTACAATGATTAGAAAAGAAGAAAAGGGCAGGAGGGTAAGTTTTATCCTCAGTGCACTGGAACAGTTATTCCAGTGCTGAGCTTCAGAGCAGAGCCCGTGTGCTGTGACTTAGGACGTAGAGCGTCACCATGGAAGGTTTGTTGCAGCATGTTTCAGTATGTATCAGGCACCTGTTCTGCTGGAGTTGCCATATGTGGGCTTTGCAGTGTGTTTAAAAAGTCTCCAAAAATTTTTTTTTAATAAATTACCTTTTTAAAAAGATTGTTGAGGGCTGGAGAGTGGCTAGCGGTAGGAAGCACCGACTCCTTACAGAGGACCCGGGTTCATCCCCAAGCCACCCACATGGCGCCTGAGAAACCTCTGAACTCAAATTTCCAGGAGAACTCCAGTTCCAGGGGATCCGAACACCCTCTTTTGACCTCCGCGGCATTTGCACGACACGGGGTTGCAAAAACTACTCAGGGCATGACATCGTACAATACATAGAAATAAATAAGGCCGGGCGTGGTGGCACAGCCCTTTAATCCTAGCACTTCTGGGAGGCAGAAGGCCGCGGTCTTGTGAGTTCAGGGCCAGCCTGGTCACAGAGTGAGTTCCAGGACAGCCGAGCTACAGGAAAGACCCTGTATCGAAAAGACCAAAAAAAAAAGAATTGTTTTTGAAAAAAATTAAAAGATTGCTAGAGGGGCTGGAGAGATGGCAATGCTTGTTTAGAGTGCTAACTGCTTTTGCCAAGGACCCGGGTTCATTCCCAGCCCCACATGGTGGCCTAAGAATACCTTTAAGCCAGGTTGTGGTGCATATCTTTATTCCTAGCACTTGAGGCAGAGGCAGGGCAGATCTCTGAGTTCAAGCTCTAGCCTGGTCTAGAGCAAGTTCCAAAGGGAACAGCTTGGAAGCTACAGGGAAATCCTGCCCTCAAAAAAAAAAAAAAGATTGTTGGGAAGCACTGGTCTCAGTCACCCAGAATTTCCCCTTTGGTTTCTTGTCTCAATTTTCTCCCTTCTCCCCAAACCTTATAAATGGGGTACACCAGAATGTACCCCATTTATAAAACCTTAACCTTTTTCTCCAGCCCCCATAAAACCTTAAACTTTTTAAAAGCCAGATAATTATTTGAGGTAAAACTGTCAGAATCTAGAACCTTTTTTAAAAGTGGAAATTTTTTGTGTGAATAACATTGAATTACTAGCAATGAAAGGAAGAAATTCCTTTTCATAAATTTGCTGCCTTATTGTGTAACACAAAGGACCTTTTAACCAATGGCTTAAGCTTTTTAAAATCAGCCAGCATTAAGACTGCTTTATAGGTCGGGAAATTTGAGCTCACAAATGGAGTAAGTTTTCTTCATATTTTGTTTCCAAATAGGATGTAGCTTTCTGTGGTTCATCTGCTACTTCTGAAGTTGCATTAATGTTTTATTAAAACAGACTTCTTTATGGCCTATTTCTGTTTTTTCCGATTCTGCTCTTAATTTTACAAAGAATAGCTGAGTTTTCTTGTGACAAATGACAGCCCGTAGAGGCCCTTGCCTGTTACTTTCCCATGCTTTAGTAACTCCTTTTCTGCCCTCTATTCGGAGTCCTTTCCTGAGCCCTTACGGTAGCTTTGCCTTTGGTCTGTCCTGTTCTTCTTCTTCCCATGCTCCATCTCTCTAATCCATGCAAAGGAAATTTCTTTAAAAAAATTTTTTTTTTGTTTTTTGAGACAGGGTCTCCGAATAGCCCCAGCTAGCTGGAACTCAGTATGTAGACCACCACCTGGCAAAGAAAGTTTCTTGTGATAAAAGACTTCTTCTGTGTCTTATTTCAGTCAGTTTGAAGCTGGCTATTGAGATTCCCACAAACAGGAAGCTGGAAGCTAACCTTCAAAGAAATGTACACATAGCCATTAAATGGAACATTGTTCTTAATAGAAAACCTAAGGAAGGAGTTTAGGTTCTCCTGGGATTGGAAAGGAGCACCTAAAGAGATGCCACTTGTCTTGGAGATGTAGTTACATGCTATGGAGGAACTCAACTTTAAATTTTGTAAGAACTGGAGTAGGTGAATTACCTTGGTTTTATTTCATAGGCACATGTAAAGGTTTTGGCCTTTGATTTTGTGTCCAGTTACTCTTGAGCTGAAACCTTCACTTCTGCTTTTTTTTCTCATCACTTCTCATTCCTATTCCTGGCTCAGTCTCTGTTGAAAAAAGAAATAAGCTTTCCGGGCAGGAGTCTCTGGAAGTCTTAGGAACAGGTTTGGGGCCTACAGGGAGACCCGGTCTCAAAATAAGAGAAGAGAGAGAGAAGAGGGGAAGAGAGAAGAGGAGAGAGAGAGAGAGGCCCTGTCTGGGTCTCTTGTAGCACATGCTGGCCTAGGAACTAATAAGACCAGGCTGCCTTGAACTCAC
This sequence comes from Rhizomys pruinosus, assembly GCA_009823505.1. Taxonomy (NCBI): domain Eukaryota; kingdom Metazoa; phylum Chordata; class Mammalia; order Rodentia; family Spalacidae; genus Rhizomys; species Rhizomys pruinosus. Next base: position 142,708 of record VZQC01012962.1, read on the forward strand.
AGAAGCTGCCTGTCTCCACTGCTTCTTGATGTGGGATAAGAATGTTTGCCACAACCCTAAGTCGATGTCTTCAACTGCTAAGATATCTCCTCTTGGCCCAGGAAGGTTTAAAATTTTTATTTATCTACTTATTTTTTTATGTTTAGGGTAGTACTGCCTGCCATTGTTTAAGTCAACCTGTGTCATGACAGTGCCCGAGGAGGACAAAAAGTGTGTTGCATCCTCTGGAACTGGAAATTAGGATGTGTTGTTAGCTGCCAAGTGGGTGCTGGATTTAACATGGGTCCTTTGGCAAGAATAGCCAGTGAGTTCTACCACTGAGCAATTCTCAGCCCATGATTAGAACTTAATTTTAGGAATACATTAAGCACTTACATGAAAAGAAATGCCTGGAGAGATTGGCCTATGGGTTAAGAGACGCTGACTGCACTTGCATGAGACCCGGGTTTCGATCTCACAGCACCCACATTGGCGGCTGAAAACATCTTTAACCTCCAGTTCCAGGGGAATCGACACCCTATTCTGACCTCTGCGGCATTTACGACCCGGGTGCACCATTACAATGCAGACAGTACATTCAACACATACAAAATAAATAAAAATTTTAAAAAGGCTCCTAAAATAAGTTCGAAAGTAAGATTTAAACATATCCAGAGATAGTATGTGGCTAGTTATAAGATAGACTGCCCAGTGGTGAGAGTGTAGTACCCCCAGGAAAGCTGTTGCAAGCCAGGGAAGAGGAGTTCCATTTCTACCCTGCTTCACATCTTTCTTCTTTTCAGTGGACCCTTTCCACGTCCCCTTCTAATTCCTATCTTTTTCCCAAGGGGAAAAAGGATTGCTAAGAGCTTGAGGAGAGGCAGTTTCCTGGGAGTGAATGGACAGGGCTTCCTCTGTGCCAGTAGTGAACGTAGAATAGGCCTGGATTAGAATAAACCAAGACTAGGAAATCTGAAAAATCCACTCAGACACCTGGAATAATTTTTTTTTTTTCTTTTGGCCTTTTTGAGACAAGGTCTCCTGTAGCCCAGCTGTCCTGGAACTCACTCTGTAGCCAGGCTGGCCTTGAACTCACATAAGATCGACCTGCCTCGCCTCCCAAGTGCTAGGAATTAAGAGCATACCACGGCCCCGCTAACACTGGTACTTACTTTTTTTTTGCTTGCGGCTCGTGCCCACGCCGACACTTGAGACACGCTTGACTAAGAATCCACTGCTCTGCTCCAGCAGTTAGCGTGCACGGTAACTCTTCTATCTCACCATTCTATAGTGTAATTTTAAGCCTTCAAGATCTTTTTAAATCAAGTAAATGTCTGGCCAACATCAGCTTTTTTTTTTTTCCACGTTTTTTTTTTTTTTTTCCAGCTTGTTTATCTAATTCTTTTTCCTTCAATACAATAAGTTTTGATGATAGTATTCGTAGCACCTGGCATAGTGTGTGGCATCTAATATCCTTTTAGTAAATTAGTTGAATGAAGGAATGTGCACATGGTCCAGAAATACTAGAAAATGGGTAAGTTCTTAAAGTTCAGTACATTGCTTGTGTTAAGCCAATAGGGTCAAATCATAAGACAAAATAAACTAGGTACATATATTTTAATACATAAAATTTTAAATGTGAGAAGTTATTTTCCATATAGAAAACTGGGCTGTTTGCCCTTAGTTTCTGAAGGAACTGGGTCAGTTCTGTTACTGGTATAGAAGAAGGAAGGAATACCTTGAGCAGATCGAAGTTTAATTAAAGTTAGGTTTGGCCCATTTGAATTAATTCTAATAATAGACTTTGCTTTTGAGGTGTTAAAGTATCCCTGGGAATTTCAGCAGCTAGGTTCAGGAAGAGACTTTGTTTTTTGAAGGAATAATGGTTGAGGACAGGGTCCAATGGAGAACTCCCTGCATCTCTCTGAAAGGACTGGCAGCTTTTTTTTTTTTTTTTTTGTCTCCCTGTAGCCCCGCTGTCCTGAAACTCACTCTGAGACCAGGCTGGCCTTGAACTCACAAAGATCTGCCTGCCTCTGCCCCCAGAGTGCTAGGATTAAGGCCTGTACCACCACACCCGCTTAGGACTGGCAGCCTTTTTTTTTTTTTTTTTTAGTTTTATTTAATTTTATTTTTTTTTTGTTTTTTTTGTATGAGTGTACTTCTGTGCAGTTGTGCACCCGTGTCTGTGCAATGCCGAAAGGTCAGAAGAGGTCTCAGATTCCCCTGGAACTGGAGTTCTCCGGAATTGGAGTTACCAGACGGTTCTTAGCCGCCATGGTTGGGTGCTGGGATAACCCTGGTCCTCTGCAAGAGCAGTCGTGCTCTTACCGCTAGGCCATTCTCTCCAGCCCCAGACGGCAAGTTGAATTCACTCACCAAACACCCTGCCTCTGAAGCCCAGGGACGTTTGGCCTTAGCTTTTCCTTTTATTGGGCTTTAACAGAGTTTGTCTAGAAATTTATCCAGATCAGTGGGGGAGAGGGGGTAATGAGCAAAGTACAATGATTAGAAAAGAAGAAAAGGGCAGGAGGGTAAGTTTTATCCTCAGTGCACTGGAACAGTTATTCCAGTGCTGAGCTTCAGAGCAGAGCCCGTGTGCTGTGACTTAGGACGTAGAGCGTCACCATGGAAGGTTTGTTGCAGCATGTTTCAGTATGTATCAGGCACCTGTTCTGCTGGAGTTGCCATATGTGCCTTTGCAGTGTGTTTAAAAGTCTCAAAAAAATTTTTTTTAATAAATTACCTTTTTAAAAAGATTGTTGAGGGGGAGAGATGGCCTAGCGGTTAGAGCACCAACCTGCTCTTACAGAGACCCGGGTCGATCCCCAGCCACCCACATATGCGGCCGAGAACCATCTGAAACTCCAAATTCCAGAGAAACTTCCAGTTCCAGGGAATCCGAACACCCTCTTCTTGACCTCCGAGGCATTGCACGACACGGGCGTGACAAATTCGTGCTGACAGTACATTGAAGAAATAAATAAGTGCCGGCTGGTGGACACGCCTTAATCCAGCACTTGGGAGCAGAAGGCTGCGGAAATCGTCTGTGAGTTCAGGCCAGCCCTGTCTCACAGAGTGGAGTTCCAGGACAGCCAGAGCTACAGGAAACCCTGTTCAAAACGACCAAAAAAAAAAAGATTGTTTTGAAAAAAATATAAAAGATTGCTAGAGGGGCTGGAGAGATGCAAGCTTAGAGTGCTATGACTTTTGCAAGGACCCGGTTCAGATCCCAGCCCCAATGGTGGCCTAAGAATACCTTAAGCCAGGTGTGTGGGCAATCCTTAAGTCCTAGCACTTGGAGGCAGAGCAGGCAGATCTCTGAGTTCAAGCTCTAGCCTGTCTACAGAGCAGTTCCAAGGAACAGCTTGGAGCTAGCAGGGAATCCTGCCCTCAAAAAAAAAAAAAAATAATTGTTGGGAAGCACTGGTCTCAGTCACCCAGAATTTTCCCCTTTGTTTTCTTGTCTCAATTTCTCCCTTCATCCCCAAACCTTATAAATGGGGTACACTTTTTTTTTTTTTTTAAATGTGGCAGCTTGAACCTTTATTTTTAGTAATTTTTAAAAAAAAGCTTATTTAGAAACTTTCAATACAGAAATAATCCTAGCAAACCATTTAAAAGTTTGTTATTTAACAGGAATTTCACATCAGGTCCACCGGGACACCAGTTTAGCCCTGAGTCCCCCACCCACTACCCCCACCCCACTTATGCATGTAACACTCAGCGGGATAGGCACATTGTTGTCACCCAAATCACCCCAATACCTGGGCATTAACAGCCAGCCAGGTGCTGTGGAGGCATTTAATCTGGGCTGGAGCTGGATGCTCCCAAGATCGCTCTCTTATTGCTTGAATTGGCAAGCACTCCTCTCTGGTTTGCCGAGTGCTCAGAGGCATGTGACATTCCCCACCACACCACACACCCCAGGGGAGCCCTGTGTATCCCCACAGGCCCTTGGTCAATCAGGACAGTCGTAAAGAAAACTCCACCTCAGCTCCTGTGAACGAGCTGGACTGCCTGCTGCTTGATTGCAGTGCCTCCATGACCCACCTTCCTAGGCCCACAGTCCCCAACCCAGCCTGAAACTGCAGAGCACAGGCTTGTCACACAGAAACTCAGCTTTTGGCAGTTTGGACAAGTGGACAGACAGGTGAGAAGAAACCCCAGTTTTATTGATTTAAAAACCCATCCACAGTGTTAACATGGAAAATCTGCAGTGATCTGTGATGACTGTCCAATCAGGACTTAGGAAAAGAAATCTAATAAAACATCATTTTTTGAGACACAAAAGGATGGGAGGGGGAGAAGAACAATGACTGGTCTTAGAGAAGACCCAAGTTCAATTCCCATGTTGGTAACAACTCTTCCTAACTCCAATTCCAGGGGAATTCAACACCCTCTTCTGCTCTCCAGGCACTGCACAACAAGGGTGCACTTACATGCAGGCAATACACTCATAGACATAAACTAATTAAAAAATTTTAAAGATGTCTGCCAAACTCACTGCAAGGTATTCAGGCCCTAAAGAACATTACAAGCACACAGAGGAGACATATAAAGATGATTCTGCAGTACTTGTGACATTGCAAAACAGCTAATAGCCTAAACATCTATCAGCAAAATAACTAATAAGAAAGTCTGCTCAAATAGTCTGTGAAATACTTTACAACAGTGAAAACACAAGAATGAGAAGCTCACACAACAGGATTAACTATAGTACGGAAAGAAGCAAATACGGCAAGCTGTAGTAAGCTTTATGTGACATTTAAATATACAAAATGACACAGCACATTGAAACAAGAAAAGACAGGAAACAAGTAACCCCCAGGAAGAGGCAATACATGACTCAGCTCTCCACAGCCTCCTCCTCAGATTCAGGCCCAGCTGACAACACTATTGATGGTTTGCAATGAAGGCAGTAGATTTGATTCAGAAATCTCAATCACTAAATGTTTCTTCGAATTATTACAGCAAGTATGGTGAGCCAACAGTTGCCAATATGTACGCTATATACTACTTATAGTATCAGTAAATGCATAAACACATAAAAGGAGATAGTTTTAGAATAGTTATTTCTAGTGAGTGGTATGTGAGAGAAACAGAATCTGGAAAAAAATAAAACCCACTAAGAGTCTGATATATCTTTGCTTTGGGTCGGGGGAGGGTTGAGACAGGTCTCATTATGTACTTGACCTGGTTGATCTGGAACTCACTATGTAGACCAGGCTAGCCTTGAACTCACAAAGATCTGCCTGCCTCTCTCTCAAGAGTACTAGGATTAAAGATGTATGCCACTACAACCAGCCTAAGGAAAGAATTTGAAGGGGCATTATTTGAAAGCTGGTAGTGACTTTTTTTTTTTTTAAAGATGGCCAAAAATTCTGCATGCCTCCCTTCAGAAGGTGAAGTCTAGTTCAATATGGGCTGGACTTGGTGACTGGTTTGTTGACATAAGGTAAAAACAAGCCATGGGCTTTCACCCAGGGTCTTTTTGAATGTCTGCTCTCTTAAAGAGTCATTTCTGGGGGTTGGAGAGATGGCCTAGAGGTTGAGAGCGCCGACCGCTCTTGCAGAGGACCCGGGTTTGATCCCCAGCACCCACATGGTGGCTGAGAGCCGTCTGTGACTCCAGTTCCAAGGGAGTCCGAGACCCTCTTCTGACCTCCGCGGCATTGCATGACACGGGTGCACAAACCTACATGCAGACAGTACATTCATACACATAAAAAATAAATAAAATTGGGCTGGAGAGATAGCCTAGCGGTTAAGAGCACCGACTGCTCTTGCAGAGGACCCGGGTTCGATCCCCAGCACCCACATGGCGGCTGAGAACCATCTGTAACTCCACTTCCAGGAGAACTCCAGTTCCAGGGGAATCCGAGACCCTCTTCTGACCTCCGTGGCATTGCACGACATGGGTGCACAGACCTACATGCAGACAGTACACTCATACACATACAAAAATAATAAATTAAAAATTAAAAAAAAAATTTAAAAAAAAAGTCATTTCTGGGGACTGGCGAACTGGCTCAGCAGTTAAGAGCACTTGCAGCTCTTCCAGAGGACCTGGGTTCAGTCCTAGTTCTAGTTCCAGGAGATCTGATGCCTTCTTCTGGCCTCCATGAGAACCAAGCACACATATGTAGGCAAAACATTCATACACATTTTTAAAAAGTTACTTCTGGGTTTCCAGTCACCATGTCACACATGGTGCTCTACTCAATAGTTGTGGCTGTGCCTGGACTCCAAGTCACACCAGGTCAGGTACCATGTGAGGGAAGAAGCCATCAGATGATCCCAGCCACAACCATTTGAGTTTTTAGAACTTGATGGAGTCTTCTAAACTGGCCACACTTTAGAACAAAGACAAGCTATAGCTTTGGTGTCCTGACTGAATTCCTGATCTACAGAATGTCTGAGAATAAGATGGTTTGTCACATCACTAAGCTTTGGGATAGCTAGAGAGGCAAAAATTAGAAAACCAGCTAGGGATGGCAGCAATTCCAGCACTCAGGAGGCAGAGGTAGAGGCAGAGGGAGAGGCAGGTGGATCTCTTTGAGTTCAAGGCCAGCCAGGGCTGTATAGTGAGATTGTCTCGAACCAACCAACCAATAAACAAAACAAAACAAAACAAAACAAAACATCTTTTCTAAGAGTCACAATGCCTTCATAAAGCATCAAAAGAACACCAAGTAAAATTAACTCTCTGTCAGACTGGTAATGGAAATACATTGTAGTCTTTTTGTTTGCATTTGTTTTTTGTTTTGTTTTGTTTTTTGGTCTTTTCCAGACAGGGTCTCCCTGTAGCCCCAGCTGTCCTGGAACTCACTCTGTAGACCAGGCTGGCCTTGAACTCACAAAGATCCGCCTGCCTCTGCCTCAGAGTGCTAGGATTAAAGGCATGCGCCACCACGCCAGGCTGCATTTGTTTTTGAGACAGGGTCTTTAATAACCCAGGCTGGCCTCAATCTTCATATATAGCTAAGAATTATCTTGAACAATTAATTCTCCTGCCTCCACCTTCCAAATGCTAGGATTACAAGCATGTGCCACAATGTCTCACTTCTGCAAAGACTTTGTAACATGAACCCAGCAAAACCAAAAACACTCTCCTTTTATTATGACTGGTCAACACTGCCCTCTGGTGATACAAAGTAATAGTCTCATACTAGAAGACAAGCATCTTCACCATTCACTTATGTTCATCTTATCTGGATGCAAATCCGACCAATGACAAAATAAATTTAAAATGATATTCATTTTCTAGTGCATGTTAAATTAGAAATTCTTTCAAAAGGTGTTAAGTCAAGACACTTACTCTGGAAACAGCAAGTAGCTCTTAACTATGTTAAGAATCATCACTATAGGCTGGGTGTGGGGCACACCTTTAATCCTAGCACTCTGAGGCAGAGGCAGGCGGATCTTTGTGAGTTCAAGGCCAGCCTGGTCTACAGAGTGAGTTCCAGGACAGCTGGGGCTATAGGGAGACCCTGTCTCAAAAAGACCCCACACACAAAAAAAGAATCATCAATATAATGAATTACATTTTCACATAAAATGATGTAATTCAAGAAAGACCCTGAAGGCACAGGTCCTATGAGTTAAAAGGTCAGAAGACAGTGAGGAAAGTCTCACCATGTGTAAATAAGGAAATTCGCAGGAGGGAGTCAGCATAATTCTCATATGTATACCCAACACTGAAATGTATCTGGAAACCAAGGCCTCCTGTGCCAGCAGCACTGCCTTATTGGAAGCCTGTCTTCTTATTTATGGACAAAACCTCAAGCAGAGGAAATGCTTCACAAAAAAAAGACTCACCAAGGCTGGTGCCATCCTGCCCCATGATGCACGTCATGGAGGTGATGATCTGCTCCACCACAGGTGGTGACAAGGACGTGGCATACACAGCACTGTGAGAATGTGTGCGAAGATAGTCTATCAGCTCCTGGGGAGGCAGAGGCACATAATCAGAGGCAGTTCTTGAATCTACAGTGATGCAGGTGCTTTCCTTCCATGTGCTACTGGACTCTTCCCTTCACCCCTGGAACAAGGACACCAAGCTGAGGCTCAAGATCAACTAATACTATCAAAGCTTATCGTTGGCAACAACTGTCAGAAACATGACAATTTCTTAGGCTATGTTTTGGCTTTAAATTTTAATATATCACTCTAAAGCTGTAGAAGAAATCATCTAATGTTACAAATTAATGTCCAAAACTGAATTAAGAAAGTATTGCAATTGGCATAGACAGTGGCAAAAATCTTTGATCCCAAGCACTTGGGAGGTAGAAGCAGGCAGATCTATGAAGTTCGAGACCAGCCTGGTTATGTATTTGAATTCTAAGCCAGCTAGGGCTACACAGTGAGACAGAGAGAGGGGGAGAGGCAGGAAAGAAGGAAGCTTAATGGCCTTTTGAGCCTTTGTTGTGGTGCTAAAGATCAAACCTAGAGCCACATATATGCTGGGCCAGCTCTTTACTACTGAGCTACAAGCCTGGCCCCCCCTTTTTATATAACAACTTTATGAGGTATAAACCACATTCCATCATAGTCAACTATGTAAAGTGTACAACTCAATTGCTTTTGGCATAGTCCATGCTGTGCAATTTCCAACACTAATTTTAAAGCATTTCCACTACCCTACAAGGAAACCTGGTATCCATTAGCAGTCACTTTCCATTCCTCCCATCCTCTCAGCCTTGGTAACTATTGATCTGCTTTCTCTTTCTATGC
>VZQC01012965.1:0-11787 GCA_009823505.1 Rhizomys pruinosus
GAAAGTTAAAAGGAAAAAAAAATAACATAAAAATAAAAAATATAATATAAAACCAAAAAAAGCGAAAAATAAAAGAAAGGTGAAAAGGAAAAGAAAAAAAAAAACTACCACATCTAAACAATTAAAACTAATACTAATTTAATATATTAAAAACTAATAAAAAAAATTAAACCACGCCCCTCCAAACAGATCCGTCAGGAATGGCATGGAATAGCAGAACAAAGAGATATTCAGAGATCTGGAACTTGTGATTAAACACAGAGCCTAGCAATCCCTAATTTTAAAGCGTTGCTCTTACATAAAGATTATGAATAATCAATTTATAATACTATCACAAAAGTGGCTACTGGAACAACCCCAGCTCGAGGATTCTTGATGGAAACTACGGAAAATATGGTTGGGATCACTATGAACAATCCGGAAATGAAAAAGATTTCCAATACCTTACGCATCATCTAGGGAACAATAGAGGAAGGAGAGAGCGAAGGAGAAAGATAGCAACGATTCTCAACGGAAAAGAAACATAGTTACCCTTGCCATCAGATTCTTCAACAGAATACTACTAGTATGAAAATTTCCCCCCACGCCAACCCCAGACACTGCTAAAAAATAGACGATATTATCCCCCATTTATGCAAATCACCGAGATAGCACATGTAGGACCCCTAAATAGACATGATCTAGAAAAGAAAAAAACCCATGCCCTATCATAGTAAATATGCTAGATGCCCCCCCCAAACAAAGACAAAAATTCTGAGAGCTACAAAAGAAAAACAAGTCACATACAAAGGGAAACCCACAGAATCACAACTGAATTCTCGCCTCAACCCATGAAAGCAAGAAGAACAGGAGCAAAGCATTCCCAGTTGTTACGGGACTTACGGATGACAGCCCAGAAACTTACCCAGCAAAAATATCTACTATACTTGAAGGGAGAGGAAAAAATCTTCCATGACATAAAACAAGTAGATGGAAAACCTATCTGGAAAACCAACTATTCATAAAATACTTGAAGCACTCAGGGTAGAAGAGAGGCGCAACAATCCTCAAAACACCTAGGAAAAGGAAATACGAACAAAAACAAAAACCATGACAAATCAGAGCTAGAAGTCCAAATGGATAAAAAGTGAAAGGGAGCAACATCCATCTTTCAACTATAACCTTAAATATAATTGGTAAACTCCCTAATAAAAAGGCACGGACTGGGAGAATGGATTCGGGAAACAACAAAACCCATCTCTAAGCTGTCTACAAGAAACCCATCTCAATCTCAGGATAGGCATTCCACTTAAGGTGAAGGGCTGGACGAGAGTATTTCAAGCAAATGGTAACAACAAGAAAGAATCGTGTGGCTATTCTCATATCAGACAAAATTTAGACTGCAAAGCAAAAAGAACTCAAAAAGAGACAAAGAGGGACATTACATCTTTTCAAAGGAACAACCAATATGAGATTTCCACAATTATGAATCTATATGCACCAAACACCGGTGCCACCAAACTTTATAAAAGAAAATTTTCCGGATCTCAAGGCACAGATTACCCAGTGCACCTAATAACTAGGGATTTTCAATACCCCATTAAGTTCCCCTCGACAGATCAACAGGATAAAGGCTAAACAGAGAGACATCTGAACTAAAGACAAAATACACCAAATGGACCGCCCAGACATCTATCAACTATTTCACCCAAACACCAGCGAATACCCTTCTCCTCAGCACCTCAAGGAACATTCTCCAAAATAGGACATATACTGGGACACAGGAAAAAACTTCATACACATCTCTAAAGATTGAACTAATCTCATGCATTTTATCAGACCAAAGTGCAATAAAACTATTATATCAACACAGAATAAACCCTACAACCTAACCAGGAACACATGGAGACTAAACAAACACCTCTGAATACTGATTGGGTCAAGGACGAAATAACGAAAGAAATAAAAACATTCCTGGGAACTGAATGACAATGATTCTAAACAACACAGCAAACTCTATGGGACCCTTTAAAAGCAATCCTAAGAGGGACGTTTATATCTCTATGTGCCTACATTAAAAAAAACCGAAAGAGCACACGTGCATGATCTAACACTGCAGCTAAAATTACTTGCGAAGCAACAACAAATGAAACCCTAAACGCAGCAGGACAAGAAGAAAAAAAGAAGAAATAACAAAAATCGAGCAGAGATCAATGAAAAATAGAAACAAGAAAAAACCATAAACAAAAAAAAATCAATGAATCCAAAAGTTGGTGCTTTGAGAGATATAAATAAGATAGACCGACCTCTAGCCCAGGGAACCAAAAGAAAGAAGGAAACAACTCCAAACCAATAGAATCTGTGATGAAAAGGATAATATCACAACAGACAATGAAAAAGATCCAGACAATTATAAGGGACTACTTCAAAACTTATATTCTACTTACGTTGAAAACCTAGAGGAAAAGGATGAATATCTGAAATCCTGGGAACCCCAAAGCTCAAACAAGAAGAGATCGACAGTCTAAACAGACCACTAGACATGAAGAAATCGAAGCTGTAATAAGCAGCCTCCCCAACAAAAAATGCCCAGGACCAGACGGTTTCACTGCAGAAAATTCTATAAAAATATTTGAAAAGACAAACAACATTACTACTTAAATTGTTTAGAGGATACAAACGGAGGGACTTCTCCCAGAATCCTTTATGAAGCCCAGCATTACGCTCCTACCAAAACCAGGGAAAGGATATACAACCAAAAAGGCGAACTATAGACCCATCTCCCTAATGAACACAGATGCAAAATTAAACCGGCTTCTGGGCAAAACCGCCTACAGATTCACATCAAGGAAAATTCATCCACCATGACCCAGTTGGATTCACACCAGAGATGCGGGGATGTTCCATACACATACGAAAATCAATAAACATCATCAAACCATATCACTGGATTGAAGGACAAAAACCACAACATCATCTCAATTGCTGCGGAGAAGAAAGCCTTTGACAAATCCCGATTCCTTCATGTTTAAAGTTTTGGAGGGAATTTGTATGAAGGGATCATTCCTCAATGTAATCAAAAGCCATTGTTTACGGAAACCCACAGGGCCATTCATCCTAAATGGGGAATGGACAGAATGCATTTCCTTAAAGGTAGGAACTCGGCAAGGCTGCCCCCTCCTCTCACCAACTCCTTTTCAATATAGTGTTGGAAACCTTTGCCAGGGCAATAAGGCAAGAAAAAAAGAAAGGAACATTAAGAGTTCTAATTGGAAAAGAGGAAGTCAAGCATCCCTGTTTGCTGATGATATGATTGTCTTACCTAAGGGATGCTAAGATAAAATCCACCATAAAACTCCTAGAACCGATTAAGAGCTTCAGTAAAGTTGCAGGTTATGAAATTAATCTAGAAAAATCTAGAAAAATCAGTAGCCTTTTTTACACAAACCAACAAGCAACTGAAGTAGGACTACAAGGAGACCTTCCCACTCACAATAGCCTCAAAACCATAAAATACCTAGGAACAAACCTACCCCAAGACACCCAAGGATCTCTCCAACAAAAGTTTTAAACCCCTGAAAAAAGAAACTGAAGAAAAAAAAAAAAAAAAAAAAATGGAAACACTCCCATGCTCATGGATTGGAAATACATATAGTAAAAATGTCCATCCTACCTAAACTAGTGTACAGATTTAAGCAAATCCCAATCAAAATCCCCAAGAAATTTTTTCACCGGCTTGGAAAAAAATCCTCAATTTCATTTGGAAAAAAACAAAAGACCCTGAATAGCCAAAGCAACCTGAGTGAAAAAGAGAAATACCGGGGGGAGATCGCTATACCAGATATCAAAAACTTACTACAGGGCATTAGTCATAAAAACAGCCTGGTACTGGCACAAAAACCCAGAGCAGTTGACCAATGGAAAAAAAATGAAGATCCAAACCTGAGTCATACAATTTCAGCCACCTCTATTTGACAAGGGCGGCCACGAAGACACAATGGAGGAAGACAGCATCTTCTAGCAAGTGTTGCTGGCAAAATTGGATCACCACTTGTTAGAAGAATGAAATTAAACACCCTACTATCAACCTTGTACAAAATCAACTCCAGATGGACCAAAGACCTCAACGTGGATCCCCAAAACTTTGGAGGTGATAGAAGAGAAAAACTTGGCAGCATACTACAAGACATAGGTGTCGGAAAAGACTTCCTAAATCAGACAGCCGCGCACCACAGGAAATAAGATCACCAATTGACAAATGGATCTCCTTAAACTCAAAGCTTTGTACATCAAAAGAAACAATAAGGACGTGAGAGAAGAAAAACCCACAGAGTGGGAGGGAAACCTTCACCTGCCGAAACATCTGACAAAGAATTAATCTCCAGAGTATACCAAAGCTACTCAAAAAAAAAACAAAGAAGAAAGAACACAAATGGATCACACCAACAGAGGCAGCACAGATCTGATAGAGACTTCACACAGGAGAAATAGAGATGCGCCGAGAAAACATCTTAAGAAGTGTTCAGCATCTCTGATAATAAGGACATGCAAATTAAAACCACATTTGAGATATCACCTTAACTTCCCAATAAGCCTGGCTGGGATCAAGAACACAAATGATACCAAGTGCTTGGAGAGGTTGTGGGAAAGGGGACACTCATCCATTGCTGGGGATGTAAACTTGTACAACACATGGGAAGCAGTGGGAGAACCCTTAGAAGACTCAAACACGAGCCTTCATTTGACCCAGTCATACCACTCCTGGGTATATACCCACAAGACACATTTACTTTACTGCAAAGATACGCACTAAGCTATGTTTATTGCAGCTTGTTCACAATAGCAAAAAGCTGGAACCAAGCCCCTCAGGTGGCCCTTCAACTGAAGAATGGATAGAAAAAAACAAAAATAAAAGTGTATCATGTATAACAATGGAGTTCTATGCAGCGTAAAGAGGGACAACATCATGAACTTGCAGGTAAATGGATGGAAGCCGGAAGACATTATGTAAGTGAAGTAACACTAGTCCCCAGAAAAACAACCGACAAATGGTATCCCTCATAAATGGATGCTAGGACATTATAACCCGATATAAACATTCTCATGGAGACGTTTGCATAGTAAAAGAACAACAAACAGAAAGAAAAAAAAAAAAAAAAAAAAAAAAAAAAAATTGGGAAGGGGGGAGGGGTGGGTGAGGGACACTGATGTATATTCGATTAATGCATATTTAATTGACATGAGTTCAACAAGTTGCCCAGTTTGCCTAGACACTGTCTACAGGATACATGGTTGTTTTAGGACTTAGTAAACTAAATATGTGCTATTAACCCAACATTGGTTTACAGGACTCTGATAAAAACGGGTAATGCATCTGAGTTAAATGGACATATAAATCACTGTTGTGTAACAACTATTTCTAGTGGGTCCTGATGAAACTTAATTTCTAGGTGCCACACAGATTTTTGATATGAGAGACTTTCTTGGCCCTCCCCCAGAACAAGGAGAGAAATATGACGCTGATGGGGGACTTGCTCTCCAAACTGTAAATTGGAGACAACTATATAGAGGTCCCTCTTATTTACAAACTGGTAAAACTGGCCTTCTTTAATTGACTAATAGACATAGAACTGTGGAAAAGGATTCTCTCGTTAGAAACCAAATATAACACTAAAGTCCTTAAACTATGGACTTAAGCAAAATATCTTAACACAGGAGAGCTCTGACATCAGTAAGGACTATTCCACCAGGGGAGATGTTGGCCAGGGGGTCTAAGGTCCCACAAAAGAAGGCTCCTTGCCTCTCAACTGGGATACCTGCAAGAGAGAGGCGATAAGGCCCTACTGCTGAAGACCTGTTGTTAACATGGAAAAGATGCCTTGAGACCACACATGCAAGTGTTAAAGGTTGGCCTCTGGAATACCAGCGAGTGCTACCAAAGGCCACTAACACCAATTAAAGCAAATATGGGTCTCCCTTGAGTCAAGCCAGACTCTACCGTCAGCACAGTTCCCACCTCACCTGCCTGGAATAATGTGCAGCGGAGGCAGCCATAGCCTGTATGTCCCAAACTTAATTGGCTATTGTCTCTCTCCTGGGAGGAATTGACCAATGGCTGATGCCACACGCTTCCATTCTCTACAGGTTAGGAGATCTATAAGCCACAGTAAGACCCAGTCATCTTTAACAGGAAAAATGTAGTTCGTGGATAAACATCTCATCTACACATATGTGTCTATAACACAGTAACCTACCATAACTATTAATGCTGCTTAAATACCTATATATCTTACTGCTTGTGCTTCATTTAGTAGGATGAAAGGTTATTCCTGGACCAGACTTTCAGCATGAAAGGAAGCAGCCAGAAATGACCAGAATCCAAGACAACAGCTCCAGAGAGGAGTGGACTGTCGCTCTCATCCACTTGTGCCCCTTTTCTAATCCCAGGGAATAATCTGCAGAAAAGTGGGGGGCATGGTTTGCAAGTACAGGGCTGGGGCTGGAGGGATGCCTAGTGGTTAAGAGTGCCGTAACGGCTCTTGCAGAGGACCGGGTCGATCCCCAGCACACCCACATGGAGGCTGAGACCCGGTCTGTGGGACTCCAGTTTCCAGGAGAACTCCATTCCAGGGAATCTTGCGACCCTCTTCTCCCGACCCCGTGGCATCGTCAACCCGACACGGGTCCGCAGACCTGCATGCAGACAATACATTCATACACATAAAAATAATAAATAAATAAATAAATAAAAAAAAAGTAATGTAAGGGCTGCGATTGGGGTGAAGGGGAAAACTACATCAATGTATTCTGGACCCTCATTTGATTAACCTGATTGAAACATACAACCCCTCACCCCCGCTGGAAGGTGGGGGCTGTGGGTGTTTGGGCATAAAAGCCTGCAAATTGGTTTTAAAGGAAGGATGCTTTTACTCATGGATTATCACTTATAGCTACAAAAATGCGAAAAAAAAACTGAGAGAGATATGCAGGAAGGTCATGGCAGAATGATGATTTGGTTTGGGGTGGGGGTGGTGGTGAAGGGCAGGGGAGATATGCCTGAACCGAATTGGAAAAATGATTTATGAAATGCACAAAGCCATCAATAAAAAAAAAATGTTGTGTGAAAAACAAAAAAAAAACCAGACCTCTCGTCCCTTACCAAAAGAAGACGGCTAACCAACTCACACATAAATACAATTCCATGAAGGAAAAGAAAAGGGAAATATCCACAAACAGCCCATGAAACGATCCAGAAAATCATATGGGTATACTTCAAAAACTTATAGTATACCAAGTTTGAAAACCTAGAAGAAATTGGTGAATATCTGCAATCCTGGGAACCAACAAAAAAGCTTAACCAAGAAAACACTGACAGTTTAAACAGACCAAAAATATAAAAACAAAAAAAAAAAAAAAAAAAAAAAAAACTCCCAATTAAAAAATCCCAGGCACAGCTGGCTCATGACAGAATTTATCTAAAAACATTTCAATAAGGACCAATATAAACATTATTACTGGAAACTGGTTTAAAATGCACTATATAAACAGGAGGAGACTGTCTCCAAATTGGCCTTCTCATGAAGCAATCACTCTATTCCAAACCAGCAACGATGACAACTAAAAAGGAGAATATATAGACCCTTTTCTCCCTAATGAACACCAGGATGCCACAAAATGTCTAAACAGGATACTTGGCAAATTGGGAAACACACCCTCATCAGAAGATCATCATTCATGACCCAAGTATGGATATTCCATACCACAAGATGCAAGGATGGTGACTTTTGACATATGAAAAAATTTCAAATACCAATCAAGAATATAAATGTAACTGAAAGACAAAATACTACAAGATCATTCTCAATTGATCTGGAAAAAGCCTTTTGACAAAATCCAGCAATCATTCATTTATTTTAGTCCGATAGGAGGAATTGCGCGATTGGCAATCGGTCATGTCTTCTAAGCCGTAATCAATAAAACCGCAAATACAGGCAACCAGCACAGCCAATATCACCTAATTATGGGGGAAGCCGGATAGAAGCATTCCCTTGTAAAAGTAGCGAACTTCAATTACGCGGACTTGCCCCCTATCACCACCCTCTTTCAAAATATGTGCTTGATACGGGCAGTGGTGGTGCACGCCTTAAATCCTAGCTCTTGGAGGCATAGTCAGGCAGACTCTTTGTGAGTCAAGGCCAGCCTGTCTTACAGAGTGAGTCCAGGACAGCTGGGGCTACAGGGACTTTTATGTCTCAAAAAAGACAAAAAAATTAATAATAAATCAAATAAATAATAAATAATATAATAGTGCTGTGAAAACTAAACATATACAATAAAGGCAAAGAAATTAAAGTAAAGATGAGTTACTAGTGAAAAAGGTAAGCCAGATATCCGCTTTATATGCTGAGCTTTGTGAATATGATTGTTTAAGTCTAGAGGAATGCTAAAACACCGATCTTACTTAAAACTCTTCAGAACGATTAACGGGAGCTTCAGTAAGTTGCGCAGGACGGTACCCAGAAACAAAATACCCTAGAGAAAATTCAAGTAGCTTTCTTCGTATACCAAACAACAAGCACGAGAAGAAGGAATTCAATGGCGAAAACTTTCCCACTCATGATACCCTCAAAAACAATAAATACCTAAGAACACACCTAACCAAAGACACCAACTGAAGACCTCTTACAACAAAAAAAGAATTTAAACCCTGTAGAAGGAAATTGAAAAAGTACACTTCGAGAAGATGGCAAAAACCTTTACCATTGCATGGATTGGGAAATTAATTATAGTAAAAAATGTCCATTTCTACCCAACTATTGTAGAGATTTAATGCAATTCCAATTAAAATACACAAGAGATTTCTTCACAGGCTTGGATGAAAAAACAAAGTCCTTAATTTCCTATGAAAAACAAAGAACCCCGAAGTCAGCCAAAAACCATCTCAGTGAAAGGAGAGTTGCTATGGGGGGGGGGATATGTATACCAAGACTTCGAGAGAATATACACAGGGACTAGGGTCATAAAATACAGCTTGGGCCTGTCAACATTAAGAGACGGACCTGTTTGATCAGTGGAACAAAACGAAGACCTAAACGTAGCACATGATTTCAGCCACCTTCTATTTTGACAAGGAGGCCAAGAATACACATGTGGGACTGACCACCTTCGTCTTCAGCAAGTTGGTGATGGTTGGCCAAACTGACTCGTGCAGTCAACCGCTTGTGTAGAAGAATGTAGAAATGTAGAGGACGCTGTCCCTATGAACGTCGTAGTGAAAGTCGACTCCACGATGGATAAATAAGAGCCTCAACATGAGATCCGCGAACCTCTGAAGGGCGATTTAGATTAAGAAAAGTCTGAAAAGTGGCTCCAGACTAGCAAGACATAGGCATACGGAAAACTCTTCCTAAATCATACTACAGCTAAGAGGGGCAAGGAAGTTAAGTCAACAACAAATGACAAAATATCGGACCTCATTAAACTCAAAGCTTGTAACCATCAAAAGAAACCGATCAAGGAGTGAGGAGAAAACTCCGTAACACAGGGTTGGGTGGAAAACTCTTCACCACAGATAACATTGACAAGAGCATTGATTTCCAGAAATTAATAAACTAGCTCAAAAAACAAAGGGAAGAAAGGAAACAAATGACCCACACCATAGATGGAGGCAAAGAGCTGAAGAGAGGATTCAAATGAGGAATTGAGACAGATGGATGAAACATCTTAAGGATAGTGTTCGCATTGCATATTAAGGAAATGCCAAATTTAAACCACTTTAAGATATCATCTTACTCCAATAAGATGGGCTAGGATCAAGAAAACAATTGAGGGGCTGGAGAGATGGCCTAGCAGTTAAGAGCGCCAACCGCTCTTAGAGAGGACCCGGGTTCAATCCCCAGCACCCACATGATGGTCGAGAAACTTCTGAAACTCTAATTCCAGGAGAACTCCAGTTCCAGGGGAATCTGACACCCTCTTCTGACCTCTGCGGCATTGCACGACACAGGTGCACAAACCTGCATGCAGACAATACATTCATACACATATGATATGTGCATTTCATTTTTTTTAAATTTTCGTATAAAATATCTAGGACTTGTTATTGTTTCACTCTCAGTAAACCTTAATTTTCTCGAAGGTGTCTCCCTAGTCCTACCCTGCCTAGAACTCATTATGTGATCCAGGCTGACCTCGATCTTACAGAGGTTTTCCTGCCTCTGCCTCTCAAGAAGTAGGATTAAAGGAACAAGCCTACACTACCAGCATAGTCCTTAAAAATTTTAACAGTCTGCATTATTACCAGCAACTTCCTTTCATTCTCTTCCATCATTCACTTTGACTTTTTTAAACAATGCCACGTGTAAGCAGAACATTTCTTTAGTGATCCCGTTCCTGAACTGATGTGCATATAAGTCATGATTAGCTAGACTATTTTGCTCTATTGTCTTGACAATCAAAATATCTTACAGCAAGCCATCTTTTCTTTTGGAATTTTAAAATGTATTAAACAGTAACTGGAAGTATGATATTATGCATGCACAGGCAGGCCAAGCCTTCAGTTCTAGGAAAATATGCAAGCAAAATACTGAACTCATTAGAGTGTACATGGAAAAGAGAGCCCTTCTTAGTCTCAGCATTTAAATGTTTTTCCTAAATCTGGGTCATATAATTATGGTCCAAAAATCACTGATTATAACAGGTCAACTGGGCTCTGATACTTTTATGAATCTGTAATAGTTGTAATCTTGGCAAGCATGAATAGATGTATGAATTGGAATATTTATTAAACTCAATATTATGAGGAGTCATGCTAGCTTCATCTTAAGATAAACAACTGAAACTTAGAGGGCCTAGAGGCATGACAATAGAACAATCATTTTTGAAGACATGATTTTATTTTGCAAATCATAAATGGTTTCCTTTTCATCATAACACACTTTCTCCTAGATCATACTATCTTGTAGTATCTGAAAGACAAAACACATAATATAGATAATGAACCCTAACAGAAACTATCTGAACAATAGAGAATGAGATAAAATCATCTATCTAAAATATGCACATTCTGTATACTTTGGCTTTACTAATCATTTTAATTTCAAAGCATAACTATTCTTCATGTTATACCTTAAATATTTTTACAAAAGCAACTAAGCAGCTTATTTCAATGAAATAGACAATTTTCTGACTTAATGAATAATGAAGAAATATAATCTAAGTACATGAAATAATGGAACAGATTTTTCAGGTTTCTAGCTAATAAATCCAGATAATTGAAACCCATCTAGATACACCATTGCCTGTCATGTTGCCACACTTGTAAGGTGACCCTAACTCCTTCTTGAGAAATGCTTCAACAGAAAGTTCTTTACCTAAGGGCCTTAACCATCATAAATGTATTCTCTCCAGACACAGATTCCCTCTGCTTCTCTAACTTGTCTACTCAACCAAATGCTATCCTTGATGGTGATGTTAATAGGCCTTTCTAGCCTGAAGGCAACTTTTCTTTCTCATAGTCATAGACTCTTTAAAAGTTGGAAAAGAAAGCATAGCCTGAAACTCATTTTAAATGTGCACCCACATTTCTCAGGCTATTTACAGCAGTCTTCACTTGAGAATAAATTATCTGTGGTTGTTTGCTGCTGCCTCTTTCTTTGCAAGCATCCCATCTATTTATTTTGAATGCTCAGGTTTTCTTCTGTTTTCACAACCATCATGTGTTGAGATTCCACTACCTTCTTGGATGCCATCTGTCCTCATGTTTTTAATATTAACTGCTGTCCCCTTTGACTCAATGATTTATTCTGC
>VZQC01012968.1:2512-16010 GCA_009823505.1 Rhizomys pruinosus
TCTGTAGACCAGGCTGGCCTTGAACTCACAAAGATCCACCTGCCTCTGTCTCCCAAGTGCTAGGATTAAAGACATGCACCACCATGCCTGGCTCAACCAAAATAAATTAGGCTAGTCCATTTTGTCATCCATCTTTTCCTAGTTTATTTAGAATAGAAATAAATTCTATGTTCTGACAATGTTAGTATGAGACTATTATGTAAGAGTATACTTAATTATTTGATATTTTCATATTTGCTTGCTATTCAACTTTCTCTTTTATCTGTGGTTTCAACAGCTTCTCCTTCTAAGAGTTTTGTGCTTTCTAAATTTCTTGTCATCTTTTTATAAACAGATTTTATCTGGACAGTCTTCAAATAGAATTAAAATACAGGTTGTATTCGGAAATTTCATATATTTCTCCTCTTAATTTTGTCACATTCCTGGGATCTATTAATCATAATGGTAGTTATAACTTATATTATTTATACACATGCATGAAAGTGCTGTCAGATCTTTGTGGTGGTTGATTTTTGGTGTGTGTACCTGCATACATATTTGTGGCCTTTTTGCACTTGTTTGCATGCATGCATGCGGTGGCCAGGTATCAATGGGAATTTTCTTCAAGTGCTTTCTACCTTTTTATTTTTGAGATAAGGTTTCTCACTGAATCTGAAGATCACTGATTGGCTGCATTGGTTACCAGAAAGTGGTAAGGAGCTCCTTGTTTCTGTCTCCCCAGTGTTGTGATGTAAGAGACTCATAAACTCAACTATTTGAACACTTGGATATTTGGTGGCATTCTCTGTGGAGTTTCATGGAACCTTTAGGAGGTGTGGCTTAGTTGGAGGAACCACATCACTAGGGGTGAGCTTTGAGGGTTCACAGTCTTGGCCACTTCTACTTTGCTCCTGAATGTTTCCTGACAATGCTTAAATACATGAGCACTCAGGTTCCTACTCCTCCTGCCTCTGCCCTCATCCTCCGAAGCAGGATGGACTTTTATCTCTCTTGGAATCACAAGCCAAATAAACACTTCTTTTTCTAAGTTGCATTGATCATGGTATTTTATCACAGCAAAAGAAAAGTAGTTTATACAACACATAAAAATGGAAACTCCAAGGAAACCTGGAAACAATTGATGGGTGAGTTAGGGAGCAGCATCCTGCATCTGTGAGGTCACTGATAATTCTTAATGACCTGGGCTGTTTAGCCTTTTAGATTCTTCCAAAGAAAACAATTTTATCATTTGGCTGACCTGATTATTAATTTCAGAGTAAAATATTTTTAATTTATCAATTAAGACTGACTTCTCACTAAGTATGTTAAATAATTCGAGGTATTATTTTCCACACAGTCAGCATCCTTGTATGTGTATAAACTTTTATAAAGTTCATTTGATTTAGAACATACTGTGAGATGTTTTCAGAATGATTCTCCTATTCCAAATTTATCCCTTACCAATTTATAAATGTAAGGGCACTTTGAATCTTACTATGATATTTCTAGAGTTGTAAACATTAAACAGGGGTGTCTGAATTACTAGTATCATTGTAGTTGAGCTGCAACGAATTTTCCCTGTGGCTACCTCACTATGAGTTGTGTTTTCACAGCAGCAGTGTTTCAGTTTTTTCCAATTTGCTATTAAACATGTAAGTGATGCATAATTTTGCTGTGAAGAAGTGATACAGTATCTTTAATATGTCATTTATTCCATAAAATATAATAAAGTAAAACTTTGGAAATGACATTTAATGTTAGTAATATAAATAAGTGAAATTAAGGTCAATATCACAATAAAATGATCTCAAAGTGAAGAAGGAAATAATCAAAAGATAAATAAATAACATATTAGTAGAGTCTAAAAATTTTATGAGTATCTATACTATATTCATAAAAATAGAAATGAAGAGTAAAACTATGCAGGTATGTAGATAGAACCTGAAAAAAATTATAAAGAGTGAGGTAACTCAGATGAAGAAAGACAATGTCAATATATTATGCTTCATATGTTGATCCTAGATTTGAATGTGTGAATTTCTATATTCAATTTGGAGTACCTGTAGAAGCCAGGGAAACAGTTAAAGACCATTATTTAATGGAGAGAAGATAGCAGAACATCAGTAACTTCAGTGGAAAAACAGGAATTCTGAAAGTGTAACTTTTACTTAGGGAGGAGAATAAGGGATGAGAAAGACAAAGAGACAGGTTGGAGATGGTTCACCAAATCAAAATATATATGAAAAAGTCATATGGAATTCCACTGCCTTGTAACTCAATTAAAATATGTAAACCATCCAATTCAAGGGATATGTGTATATATGTTTGTATATACATATTTATGTATATATATATATATATCTATAAATATATGTATATATATGTATATATACTGTAGAAACACGAGTTGGAGAGAACAACAAAAGAATTGAAAAAAAAACTCTGGAAAGACTCAGAAAAAGATGCAGGACATGTATGGCAGAGTGCAGGGACTCGGGTGGGGTGGGGAGCATGGAAAGGGAAGCAACTGTAGATTTGATTGAGAAATGATGTATGACTTATGGAAAAAGTTTAATAACAATAAAAATATATATAAAGTTAAGGAAAAGAATTAAGAGAAATACTGTTCAAAACTATATTATGTACTTCGTAGAAGCTATGTGTTACTAAATAAAATTTCTAGTAGCAGACAGAAGTTACTTTTTTATGATTTTTGGATTACTGAGGCCACCAATACCCCAGAATCATATAGGGTACTGTTATTCTTCTTGGTTTCCCAACAGAACTACATGATAATACTTTATTGTTAAAGATATCAATTAAGTTGATTTCAAGACTATAGAAAATTTTAGCTGGAACTGACCTTGAAATGTCCTCACTGCTGGCTAGTTTTATAGAGCTGGAAGATTCAATTAATACTGCTGGGGAGAAATGGTATAAATTTTCCTTTGCATATATGAATACTGCAAACTACAATAGCAACCACGTAGGCAAGATGAGGATACTTGTGTGATAGTTCCTTGGCCCTTGTAGTGTAACCAACTCTTCTAGTTTTATTTCTATTGCTGTAATAAAAAGGTCCTTTCTAAAAAGCAATATGGGGAGGGAGGGGCTTATCTTGTCTCAGACTTCTAGGGTATCATTCCATGTACTTGTTGGGTCACAGTCACAGAGCTTCTGATACCTGGTCACATCATATCCACAGTTGAAATGAGAGAGAATTGAAACATATGCAGGCATGATTGGTTGTTTCCTTGCTTTATCTTATGTACTTCAGGGCCTACTATCTAGGCAATGATATTATCACAGTGGACTCCCTGCAGTCAGGCATAAAGGAACAAGGGACTCATGCTACACTACCCTGCCCTTCCCTGATGAACTTTTGTTTTTATTCATTTGAGCACTATTTTAGGAGCATTTCAAAGAAAACACCCAGTGCATGTAAGCTGTAAATCACAAGAGCTACCCAGAGGAAAAAGATGGGGAAGAGAAAAGAAAACTAAGCCATTCCTAAACCACCACATTAGGGATTCAGAGAAAAAGAGAGAGGAAGTATACTCTTTCTGGGAAAACATGCTCAGGCTATGGCCAGAATCTTACATAGAAGGATGGAAAAAAGAAAAAGGGGAAAATCACACTTTTCTGAGAAAGAAAAGTAGTCAGAAATGTATATGCTATATTTCTAAGTGGATATATATATATATATATATATATATATATATATATATATCTCCATAAGTGACTGGTCCTTGTGCTATTGCTACTGATAGATTCTATGAGAGAAGTCATTACTTTTAGCATATATCCACTGGTTCCAAACTAATATTCTCACTGAAGACCCTGATTAAACTCAGTGGGTCATAAAACAAAACAAAATGAGAAATATGTAAATATCTATCAAAATTCTACATCAATTTACACTTTGGCTTACTAAGTGCAGTCCAATAATTTATTTTGACATGAAGGTCTTATGTTCTGACACCGAATGTCATAACAAACATGAAACAAAGTATTGCCTTTCACTAGATATTTGATTATTATTAGCACATTATGTCTAATGCATAAAATGATATAAAGTTCTTAAGAGAACTATGAAGTACCTTTGAGGAAAAATAACCAATAGTGAAAATATATAAAATGTGAGAATAAACAGATATCTTATTATGCATAAATTCGAATGTGTTATGTAGAACTCTCTGTCCTACAACAGACAGACACCATCTTCCTCAACTTAGTTGTCCCCACTTGCCAAAGATAATGGCAGTTTATCTTATTGATTGTTGACAGCCCAGATAGTAGTAGGGGGCAAGGGAGAGTCATGGGACCCTTAACTGTTTGTCTAGCCACTCTTCTCTGATAGAAACCAGAAGTTTCCTGAGACAAATATCTCACTCTGGCCCACTGTGAACAGTTATCCACATCCCTATGTCAGGCATGATGGAGAGCCACAGCTGCAAAGCTAGACATTCCACTTCTCTTAAGGGGATACTTCTCCCCTATCCTTCCTAGCATTATCAAACTAGCTGCATCTAAGCTAAACAGATTCTTTGTCCTGCCCAAATAAGCAACTCTAGGAAAAGGGCCCAAGAACATCTTAACAAGACTTTACAACTGTGTGAATGCAGCTATTTTTTTTAATTTGTAACAATATATAATTCAGCAGCATCTCTTTACACCCTTTCACAGCTTGCTTTGCTGCAGAAAAAGCTGTTGGCTCCTTGCTGAATGAATCCTGCTCAATCTGCATCAAGATCTGGCTCAGGTCTTTTACCTAAACTTTATTCTTTTCTATCCTTCCAAATGTAACTGGGAACCAAACCTGGGTCCTCTGCAAGAGAGGCCACTGCTCTTAACCACTGACCCATCACTCCAGCCCAACTACTAAATATCTTACATACATCCTGCATGCTCCTTGGAGACAGGACCCAGACCAGCCTCAAACTAACTACCTATCTAAGGATGATCTTGAATTCTGGATCTTCTTTTCTCTGTGCTGGGATTTCAATGACTTACGCTACCAAGCCTGCTTATGTATTGTTTGCTAACTTCAAAACTATGTGCAAATGTTAAGTTGTTAATTAAAATATATTCTTCACTGTAATTTCTAGAGATGAAAAATATAGAAATGATGTCTACTATTCCCTATGTCATTTAATATTTTATTAGGTTATATATATTTCATTTAAAATAAGCTTTAAGTTTTAATCACTTAATCAAAAGGAATGTCAGAAAGACTTACAAAAACAATACTTCACAAGTGTTTCCATTTACATAGAACAGTAGGCAGCGATAAGTCTACTTTTAACATGTTATACACTAGATGACACCTGTTATTTACTGGAAAAGCATTGCAGTTCGTTCAAATACTTTTACATATTACTGAAATAATTTTTATGTATACCATTCTACCTTGTAAGCAAATGGAATGTTAATTACAGTCATTAAAGTTTGTGATTATTTTTAAGAAATAGACTTATTCATGGGTAAAAATATACTCTGTATAACATTCATTGAAATAAATAAAATATTAACAAGAAAATTGTTTTTTGGAAGCACTTGGGACATATCAAGATTATAAATACAAATGGCCCTTTTTGCCCTAAAGACCTAGATAGGTTTCCTGTGCTATCTTGTTAGCCACCCTACATTTGAGTAACTCATAATGCCCACCCACATCCTCTACTGCCTCTTGGTCACTCTCCTTCCCTTTGGGATTCATGAAATCAGAGCTTGCGTTCCATTGATCTAACATGTTATGGAGACCCTGGTAGGCTGTCTGTGCTACCTAACAGTGCCAGCCCATACATGTCACCTCAGAGCCCCTCCACTACTTGCTAGCTACCTGCACCTTCTCTTCACTTCTCTGCCTCCCTTTTGAACTCCTCAGATCTCAGTCCCTTTACCAACAGTGACTCCTCCAACCTCAGGAATACCCTGGTCCCTCCCTCTGTTTGTGACTCACTGGAGCCCTGCTGGCTACCTGACCTTCCAGTACTTCAATCTAGATTTGAGACCCAAGATCGTCCCACATTGCCAGAGAAAATATATTCCTATATCTGTGACCAAGGTCCTATGGGGTACATAAGACACAGGAGAGAGTCCATAGCCCCAAATGTTACAGAAACAGAAAAAAAAAATCAATATTCTAACCGTGCTATGAATTAACCCACTATTAACCTTTAAACACCTCTGCTGAAAGAAGAAATGTGGCTTGAACAAAAAGAAAAAAATCAACAAACAAATTCACTCTGGTTGAATTCCAAAGCACAGATAAAAACAACACATAAGTCAAATTTAGCATGTCTCCTCTTCAAAATACAAAGGCCATAATAATGACTCCAAATGACAATTACCTGGAAGAACTTTCAGACAAGAAATTCATAAGACTGATTATAGCTATGGTCAATCACCTCAAAGAGAGTCAAGATGAAAAGAAAAATGAAATGAGGAATTTGATTCAATAAATCTAAACAGAGTTCAAAGTGTTCAAGAAAAGAAACCTGAAATGATGAAAATGAATATAATTCAATTTTTAAAATCTGTGGAAAAGCCTTGATAATACAAATGATCATATTATAAACAGAATAAAAGTTCAAAGACAGAATAGAGAGATTAGATAGTTCAATAATTGTCAACAAGAAACTTTTCAAGTACAGAAGGAAAATAGGGGTTTCAGAACACAATGGAAAGACTGAATCTTCCAGTTATGAACATCATAGGAGAAGAAAATAATTGTGGTGCCATGGGAATTATTTTTAGTAAAACCAAAGATGAAAACTTCCCTAACATAGGGGAAGAGATCCACAGGCAGGTACAAGAGACCTACAGACCACCAAATAAGCAGGACCAGACAAGAAAATTTCCATGATATATTATAGTTGACACATTAAACACACTGAATTAAATAAAAGGATATGGAAAGTTGTAAGAAGGAAATATCACGTTACTTATACAGGCATATGTATTAAATTACACCTGACTATAGTGATACATTTACCTAAAGGATAAGGCATCAGCCTACATAGAATTATGTACCTGATGATTCAAAGGAAACCTTTAAATCCAGAAGGGCATGGAAAGAGGTTTCCAAGTCATAAAAGGCAACAACTATCAACCCAAACTATCTATAAAATTGAAGGAGAGCCGGGCATGGTGGCACACGCCTTTAATCCTAGCACTCAGGAGGCAGAGGCAGGCGGATCTCTGTGAGTTCAAGGCCAGCCTGGTCTACAGTGAGTTCCAGGACAGCTGGGGCTACAGGGAGACCCTGTATGGAAAAGACAAAAAATAATGATGGAGAAAGAAAATCTTTCCATGAAAAAAAAGTGGAATTTATGACTACTAAGGCAGCTCTACAGAGGATACTAGAAGGAAAACCAATCAGAACAGAAAGCAGAACCACTCATAGGTAATAGGAACAATTACACCATGGTAAGATAGGTAACCAAAAAACATATAAGAAAAATCATGGCCAAGAACCTATAACTAGAAAGGTCATGGGTTGTAGGGGATAACCTAATATTATCATTTTGTTAAACAGACAAAATATTAAACTGAGTGATAATGTTTTATTAATATACATGTTGATTTCTGCATATCTCAGGTGTCACCAAAGATGGTTCTTTTGGCAGTAGATATCAATTACCACAAAGACCTAAATGGTCAACATGAAGAGAATAAAAGGCTGAAGAGTGCCCAACCTAAATGGGAAATATACATCTCACTCTCTCCTTCCAAGGCTCAGAGATCATTGTATAGAGAAAGAATGTAAGAACCAGACATGGAAGATGAATGCAAGGAAACTGAATTGTCTGCTCAGGGTTGTTGCAAATATGAACTCATAGCATTTATGACAACAATTACAAGACCTGTGAAAACTCAAACCAGAGATCGTCCCAGCATGCATGGGGTAAATTGGGAGGAAGCCTTAGAACTGTTTTTACCTATAGATTCTCATCTAGTTCCAAGGATAAATACTGGGAGGAGAGTTTGTTTTCCTTACTGTTCTGCACCTGGTAGGTTGAGCAGAATCTAGGAGATAGACGCATATCCAAAAAACTGTAGGAAACAGATTAGTCTCAATGGGCCTATATTTTTAAAATATATTATTTTCATTTTATGTGCATGAGTGTTTTCCCTGCATGTATGTAAATGCACTTGTGTTATGTCCCTGGAGTTCTGAGGTGGGTGTCAGATCCCTTAGAAGTAGAGTTAAGATGTTTGCTACAAGTCATGTGAGTGCTGGGAACAGAACCCTTATCCTCTGCAAGAGGAGCCAGTGCTATTAAACATTTAGCCCTCTCTCTGGCCACCTATAAGTTTTTTAAAGACAGAATGAAAATAAAGGAGATGATATTGTACAATCAAGGAATAATAAGATGAGGATGGAGAGGGGACAGGGACCGAGTATGATCAAATAAAATGTCTAAAATTCTTGAATCAATTAAAATATTTTAAGGAAATGTGGGAAACATTACAATATCAACCAAAGGACAGAATTTAATACAAATCTTTGAATAATAGCTAACCATTAATGGCTTTATACTAGTAGATTATTACTATACTAGTAGATTTTTTTTAGTTGTAGAATAAGTTTAATGAAGATATTGTATAGAATCATATATAGTTATAGTAATAAAGACACTATTGATAATTATTGAATCATAACTGATATTGTATTGTTGTATGTCCACATAAGTAATGACAGTTATTATTTTTTAATATTATAGGGACTGGAGAGATGGTTCAGCAGTTAAGAGCACTGACTGCTCTTGCAGAGGATCCAGGTTCAATTCCCAGGACTCACACGGCAGCTAACAACTGTCTTTAACACCACTTACAGAGAAATTGATACCACCTTCTGAGTTTGTGGGTACAGAATGACATATTTGCACTTACACAGATGCACGTAATATGCCCATGCACATAAAATGAATATGACAAGCAAAATATTTTAATTAATATATAAAATAGTGAATCCTGTTTTTACCTAAATGAAATGTGACCATATTTATTGTGAACAATAAACTGTCTTTAGTTCCATTACTCAGGATTTCTTAAACCTTGATGTGTGCTTAATTAATATATATTTTCTTGGTCAGTAATCTAGAGAATCAAAACTGTTAAAATAAGGACTCTAAGAACTAACACAGTAATTCTATTGAGCATTTGTCATTTAATTCAAAGATTTTCTTTATATTTTCAAATAAAATTGTTTCAGTTGATAGACTAACAGTGTAAGTATGATATTTAATAATAAATTACTATTATATCATATGATTATGGTTTTAATAGTGGATCTAAAATTTCCAGTATTTGCAAATATGGTTTATTGAAATTTACTCTGTCAATTCCCTGTTTTAGCAGATTACCTAATAATTCTTTTAATTCTTTTGTCTATCCATAATGCTTTTTTGTAAATTTTTATTTAAATTTATGTATTTCAAATGGAATATCTTAATCATCTCTATACACCCCTTCCCCACTGGCAACATCCCATATTCTCCACACTGGAATTCATTCATCCTGTCATTTGCATTAAGGCCTATCAAGTCAAGTTAATGTGCCCAGGTGCTCCTCAGTGGAAGCTCATACACTGCTGTCTAGTCAGTCTATACCCCATCTAAGTGTTATTTATCTCTCTTCTTTAGCTCCCTATGTAACCTTCCTCCTCAGTCATCAGAGTAAGTACCCCATTTTCCAGTTGATAATACCTGACTTCTTTATCTCCCTCTCATTAGTTCCTTCTTCTCCCACCCTAGGCTACTGCTGTGTTCTTCCCTTCTCCCTTCCCAGTTAAATATTCTCATTTTCCCCATTCCCCCGTGGTAACATCAGGTTCCTACTAGCCCCCTCGTTTGAACTCTTGTCTCCCCATTTACCTCTGTTTCCTTTCCATTTTCCTGTTTCCTGCTGCTATATCAGGATATATACTCATGTATCAGGGACAGATGCTGCAATCTGCAAATGAGAGAGAATATACATCACTTGATTTTGTGAGTATGCATTATTTCACTTAGTATAACAGTTTCTAGTTGCACCCATTTACTGCATCTTTCCTTACCAGTGAGTGGAAGTTCACTGTAGAAATGTGCCACAATTTAATTATCCGTTCTTCACTTGAAAGACAGTTTGGTTGTTTCTATTACTTAGTTATTGTAAAAAGAGCAGCATGTTAACATGTTAGCAGGGATGTACAGTGGGATGAACCCTTTGGGTATATGCCAATGAGTGGTATAGCTAGATCATATGGTAGATTCATTTTTAGATTGTTTAAAGAGTTCTCCAAACTGCTTTCTACAGTGGTTGCATCAGTAAGTTTGCATTCCCACCAAAAAATGAAGGAGTGTTTCTCTTTCTTCCCATCCTCACCAACATTAGGTACCTTTTGTTTTATTTATCTTATCCAGTCTGACTGTGATGATGAAGCTTAAAGTGGTTTTTATCTGCATTTCTATTATTACTATGGATTTTGAGCACATTTTAAGGTGTTTCTTAGATACTTTTATTTCTTCATTTGAGAACTGTTTTGAGATCCTTAGCCCTTCCTTTTATTAGGTAATTTATTGTCTTGTTTCTTTGTTTTTGAGTTCTTTGTATATTCTGCATATTAATCCTCTGTTGGATGTAGCAGGTGAAAATTTTCTCCTACTCACTGGGTTTCTTCTTCACTTCCTTGGTTGATTCTTTTTCTGCACAGAAGTTTTAAAGTTAATGAGGTCCCACTTGTTGATTAATGCTTGAAGAAGGAACACAGTATCAGACAGGAGACATTTCTCTTTGAGATGTTCCTTAGAGTATTCCAAGAGATTCCCCCCAAAACAAACAAACAAACAAACAACAAAAAGAAACATAGGCTATATCCATAGCCCTTGATTACCTCCCAGAACGTGAATGTGAAACCTTGCTGCTGAAGAAAGGACATGCTTCAGTCACAGGATTTGGAATACTGGAACTGGAAGACATCTTCCATAAGCCTAACTGTCATAGTTGTAGAGGACAATATGCAAGCTCTTAAGGGAGAAACTCAATCAAATGTCCAGCATAACTCTAAAACCTATTAATCACAAGGACTGGCACAGCAATCTGCCTCAGTTGGTGCAATAGTGGCACTTTTACTTAGAGGGTAATAAATAAGCCATCTAACTGTATTTAAAATGGGTGGGAACTCATGGGTGGCACTGTAAATATAGCCAATAAAATGGATCCTATGTTAACTCTATCTCTGTCATACCTATAGACAAATGAACTTTCTTACTGTATGCTAAATGTACATCCTTACATTTACATGCAAATGTATCATATACCACTGATCAAAGAGCTTCTTTTTGGAAACACGGAAGCTATTACAGAGTTCCACAACTGGTCACACATAGAGAATACATGTCTGAGACATGTCCAGGCCTAAGTGACACATCCACAGTGGAACTGTTGATGTACACCTAAGGCTCATGGAACATAGTGAAACAGAGGGTAGAGAGAATACTAATACATCCCTCAACTCTCATTAGCAAAACTTCCTCATACAACAGAGTAGGATATACAGAAAAGGCCACAGCTGGTTGTTTTATGGAACAGGAGATTGCAGAGTGCACGGCCCTGGTTAGGACTCCTATATTAAACCTCGTCCATCTATGGCTTAGGGACCATTGTTGAAGAAGGGGTGGAAATATTGTAAGAGCTAGGTTTGGTTCATGAAATAAGGAGAAAGAAGCTTTCAGGCCACTGGAAACTAGCTCATACGAATTTTCAACAATGGTGTGAGCAAACCCAAGTCCCATGCCAACCCCGTCAGAAAAAAAGCATCATAGAATGGGGAAAATAGGCAGCAAGCCCCAACCCTAGCCAAGGAACTTTTGACAAATGATTATTGTCAGGTAAATGTCACGTCTTAGTCGGGTCCTGTCCTGGAACCGACTGGGCTGAGGAAAGGTAAGTGCGCCGCTCGCTGGTTCCCAAGCCTCCTCAGTTCCAGGAGACACTCAGACGCAGTGGGGAGTCCAGTCAGTGGATATCTTCTTTTAGAGAGTACCTCCAGTGTATGAACATTCACTGAGGGATAACTGGGTAGAAATGCTTGACCAGATAGGACTTAAGATATACTACAGAGCACCTGAAATCTGGTGAGACGGGTTGAAAGGTGAGGGAGGAGGAGAACGTCTAAATTTGATTCAGATGTATTATATAAAAGCACAAAAACTTAAAATTATTAAAAATGTAAAAGTAATATAGCAAGTAATAACTAGTCTCATTGAATGCCTTAAATGAATTGTCTAAATGTATGCTTATAATATGCATGTTCGCATAAATGATATGCATGAGATAGTGTATTTTTCATTATTATATTACAATTAGATAAAAATTACTTAAATTTTTTACTAAAAAGAACATTTTTCAAAAGAACATTGTGCATGTTTTTCTTTTTACAAATTTATTATTTAGTATGTGACTATGTAGCAGTTTCCCTCGTCATCCATATATCAACTTTCTATCCTTTTAGCATGCTCATAATTCTTATTGTATAAAAAAATGTTTAATGTCATTATTGCTACTGATATACACTGTAAAAACATTGCCATTAATTCTACCTTTGGATGTTCAATATTTTGGTTAATATCTAGTCTACTCCATAATTCTAATGGTCTTTTCCAAATTCATGCTGGCTAGGTAAACCTTTTGATATTTCTAAGCCACTAAACTATTCTTTACTAAAATAACTACAAAGTAACACAAAGTTTGATAAAGTATATTTTAGGTGTTCTGAAATATAATAAAGGCAGAAATGTTGAGATTCCTTTTGCATATAAAATTACAACAAAATAGCTGACAAATCAAAAGAGAAACAGTCTTCCTTGGATAATTATTTATAAGTACTCTTGAAAGAGAAAAAATATACTAAATTTAGTTTTGCATGTTTTAAGTGCTATCATTTGCAATTCTGGAATCAGACACCAGTTGGGACCAAAAAGTTTTCACAATACTCCTTCCTACCACCTGGTCAATTCAGACTTACAACTTGAGAAAAACATGATAAACAGAAAATAGAATTGAAATGAGGAAACAAATCTATGGTTTTAGCTCTGTATGTAGGGTAGTTTAAAATCTCAGCTTCTTGTCCTTGGCTGAGTCTTACCTACCAAGTATCAAAACACATATCAGTTAGTTTACACATGAAGTTATGTAACTGTTCACTGTGTAGGGAAAAAAAATAAGCCAGACTTAAAATATGGCAGATTTTTTTTTTGTTTTTCTGCCTTGTGCTGTTTTTTGTTTTATTTCTCGGTAATCATAATACATGACACCGAGTTTCATAAGAGTATTTCCATACAAGTGAGCAATGTACTTTGTATAATATCCATACCCTTCTCTTCTCTTTCTCCCCATACACCTCTCATTTGGATATTTACCCTGTAGATAATTTTGCTTTTACTTTCATGCCATATATCCACATAGCATTTAATCTTTAAAGTTATATGTAAATAGGAAGAGTTTACTCTATTCTTGGTTCAATTTAACACTT